>OMNN01023802.1:0-19335 GCA_900302755.1 Chromis chromis
GCACAGCCTTCCACGCCAATGGCCTTTCGTGGCTCCTCTCCTCAGGGGCTGGATGACCCTGCCTTACTTCAGCAGATGCTTTTATCCAATCCACACGAGCTTTCACTCCTCAAGGAGAGAAACCCTCCGCTTGCCGAGGCCCTGCTGAGCGGAGACCTAGGTGAGCAAAGACGGTGATCTGACGCGTTGTGCCGCAATTTCTGTTATCGGTCTTTTAATTAGATGTGAATCAGTCACTAATGTCACTGTTTTTCCTCAGAGCGTTTCACCAAAGTGCTGCTGGAGCAACAGCAGGATCGAGCCAAAAGGGAGCAAGAGAGGATCAGACTGCTGACTGCTGATCCTTTTGATTTGGAAGCCCAAGCAAAGATCGAAGAGGACATCAGGTATGAAAATATTTTTAAAGCCATGTCAGAGATAGCTGAGCAGTTGGAAACATTAACAACACACACTATTCCTCATTCTTAACAAGTGTCTTACCATTGGGTTTGTGCATATTCCAGGCAGCACAATGTGGAAGAAAACATGACCATTGCAATGGAGGAGGCCCCAGAAAGCTTTGGACAGGTGGTTATGCTGTACATTAACTGCAAAGTCAATGGCCACCCTGTGAAAGCTTTTGTTGACTCAGGTAATGAGCATTAAATCCTGATACCTGCAGTAGCTACAAGTGTGTTGGGCAAGAATCGGAGTGGTACAAAAATATTGGTGGGCTACATAGTTGTTTAGTTTCTGTGGTTGAAGTGATGCTAGGCTAGTATCAGTATGAAAGGTTATGCAACCCTCAATGAAGTCTTCAGTATCAGCCACAGTAGCAGTCCGATTTGAACTTGCTGTGTGTTAAATAGTATGTGATAATGTGGTATATTCGTGTGTAGCAACATTACACATTTATGGCAAAATTCTACTCCTGATCTTTTTCTATATATCATTTCTGTGTGCTTAAGAAACATAACATATTTTTGCTCCTGATCATCTTTTCACTATTTCAAATTAAGTACCTACTGTGAGTTACAAGTTAAAGTAAAACAAACACAACTCAGTAGAAGTACAACTAGCTTCTTTCAGTGAGTTATAATCTGAGCTCTTTCTGGATTGCCAAACTTCCCCCTGAGTGAGCAAAGACACCTGCCACAGAAATCAATTTGAGCTTGTTGTATGTGTTATTTTATCTTTACAAGAATGGAATTAACCAGCCAAGATCTGGAAGAGTGTCCTCATCCTTGAGCACAGAAATATATAGTTCTATATGGATGTACACAGGATTGTATTCCCATCTTTGTTGCACAGGCAATTCTTGATTTCTCTTTTTTTTTTTGTGCCTGATTTCTTTATTTTTAGGAGCCCAGATGACCATCATGAGCCAAGCGTGTGCAGAGCGTTGTAACATTATGCGACTGGTGGACAGACGCTGGGCTGGGATCGCCAAAGGGGTAGGAACCCAGAAGATCATCGGCAGAGTTCATTTGGGTTGGTGTCATGATTTTTCAAGTATAAGCAGTACTGCATTTTTTCAAAAGCAAGACCAGACAAGTCTGTAACACTATACTAATGTATGATGTGTTTTTTTTGTGAGAAAGCCTAGCTCAGCACAGTTACTGACTTGCTAAAGCTTGAAACTATAGTTATGGTTTGAAATTTGTACCGTTGTGGTTATGAAATGGCTTTGTTAGAAACATATCAGCACCAGCTTAACAGTATCAAATCCACCAGGGAAGATTAATTCACTTCTCACAAATTCTTATGCTAGACTTAAGTGTACTTAATCATATCTTTAAAACTGCACGAAGAAAAAATAAATGTTACTGAACGTTGTCTGACTCTGGTTGGGTTCAACGCTTCAAATATATCTATATTCAAGTCTCTGCATGGGATTTCAGTGTATTTGAAACTTCTTGTTGCACATATCCAGCTCAGGTCCAGATAGAGGGAGACTTCCTTCCTTGTTCTTTCTCCATCCTGGAGGACCAGCCAATGGACATGCTGCTTGGACTGGATATGCTAAAGAGACACCAGGTGTGAGCTCCTTTAATCTGAGCACTGTAATAATATAGTGGTTATATTGTCTGTTTACTGTATACTTATTGTACAAGAAAGCTAAACTTTATCTGGGAGCCTTATCTGTCCTCTTCTTCTTGTAGTGTTCAATCGACCTGAAGAAAAGCGTGCTCCTAATAGGCACTACAGGCACTGAAACTCGCTTCCTTTCTGAGGCGGAGCTGCCAGAGTGTGCCCGACTGGCGTACGGAGCAGAGGGACGCGAAGACGCTCGTCCAGATGAGATAGCTGACAGAGAACTGGCAGAGGCACTTCAGAGGTCCATACAGGAAAGTGGTAAGAAACTGTCTCTGCACCTTAGCCTGTTGTTCATAGAGCTTTTTTCAGCTCAATTGGAACTACCTTTGCATGTGCCACTTAAAGCTTCTTACTCTCAACCCCATTTATGCAGTCATCTGAATATTCAGTCACATAATCACTTCATGTCATCACCTCACCAAATTAAATGTGTTTCACAATAGGCGTAGGTCAGGAAACTGAGAGATGTCTGTCAGGTGAACAAAAGCATATTTAAAAAAAAAAAGACAAATGAGATCTGGGCTAAGCTTTTTAGGCTTAAAGGGAAACGAACATCCATGATTAGAAACTTCATTTCTGTATGTTGGTTATTAGGATTGTTTACCACTCATTTTTCACTGCTGTAAAGATGCTCCACTCTTAGTGCACATTGGTGGTAGTAATGTTGTCT
Organism: Chromis chromis; assembly: GCA_900302755.1. Taxonomy (NCBI): domain Eukaryota; kingdom Metazoa; phylum Chordata; class Actinopteri; family Pomacentridae; genus Chromis; species Chromis chromis. The sequence goes on from OMNN01023802.1 coordinate 2,747, forward strand.
TTGTTGCCAATGCTTACAAGTACCTATATTCAGACAAAGTTTGAAGAAAAGAAACTGAAAGAGGCATCAGTGCTCATAAAAAACAGTACAGAGTGTGCTTTATAGCAGTGACTTCAGAGGGACTATTTCATTTTTTCAGATTCTGTTGTAAACAACAGGGCAGATGGATCTCTGAAGAGTGTGAGAACAGCACTTGAAGCCACCTACATAGACAAACCGAAAAGAACATGTAGTGCTAATAGAGACGTAGGTGGTTATTTGTATGGACTAGAAAATATAACACAAGATCTGAAATGAAAAAAAAATAATCTGAAGATCGAATGGCAGCAATACAAAATGTATTGCACTTCTGGCAGAAGATGATCTAAAGATGTAATCTCATAAGTATCGGAAGTAGTGTCTCATTGTGGCTTACAATCTCATGAATATGAAAAAGAGTATGCCGTAATCACAAGATCTGTACCTTGTCATTATAAGCAACACATCCTGTAATTGTATAATAAGACATAACGTGTCTGTGAAGATTCTCAGTCATCCAGATCATGGTTATCCTCGTAGTTTCAATCGTAGCATCTGGACGAGCTAACTCAAATAAGACATATCATTTGCGTCATTTAAATTTCATCGCCAAAAACCTGAGTAGGTTCAAGTTTACTTTAAGACGTAGTGTCCTTCTCTTGTGTGGGACTACAAATGCCTGCGTAGTGTTGACATACTAATGACACTGCTATCAATATTACTAAGCAATTTTAATGACTCCCAGTGTTTCAGACCAAAGACTTGCATCATGCAAGATGACTAGAATACAATTAGGATATTTTTTTCATGTAGGAGATAGCTTTTAATGGCTATAATGTGTGGTAATGTTTGACAACTATACAAACACATGACTGTATTTTTACAGTTGCTCCAACACAAATGTTAGCATGGAAAACTGCAAATAATGGTCGATGGTAGCTAGATGGTGTCTTGCCATGTCAGTGTTCGATGATATACGAACACCGGCGATATACAGGTGAAGTGATGTCAATTTGTCGATCAGTCAGGCAGGACTTCTATATGGCAATATAGGATTTTGAGATGATTTTCGTATCCATGTAGTGAAGTATCAGGTGTTTAAGTTATTGTTTAACAGACATTCTTGTCTGGTAGCTTGTTTAAGGTATCATATATGTATATATATCATCATATATATAACAATATTGCAGTATAAAGTTCCATACTACTTGAGGGGCTTCTCCATATCTCCCCATCCTACTAGGGTTTAAAAGGAACTGTCAGAGGTTCACTGTAAGTGGAAAGTGATGTTTTTCCACCAGTGTGAGGTGTGTAATATTCAGAATTTGTCAAAGCATTATCATGTGTGTTTCCCTTTAATGCTTTTGAAGGCTTACATTATCACGTTTGCAACTGCCTTGTTATCGTTTCCAGTCATGTGCAGTAAAAGCTGCAGATTGCAAATGGAATTCCAATAAAACGCAGCGGTAGAGCTGCAGTGAATTCAAGCTCAGAGTGGGCACTGTGGTGCAGCAGCCGTGTTGTAAAGCGAGGCTCTCCTCCACTACAGAAGAGACCGTTTTCATCCTGGTTAAATTACAGTTATGATTATGATGAGATGTTCTACAGACGTGACCTCATTTAGGCCTTCTGAGGTTTAGTGACAGGTATGTGATTACGCTGTGACCTCTTAGTCAGGACTTAGACTCAAGTTGTTTTTGGATGACACTTTTCACATCTGTGAGTGTGAAAAGGCCGATAGGTTGGTGCATGCCCTGTGTGTGACTGCTAACTTTCTCCGTCCCTTTGCATGATGTGTGTGGTGTGTGCCCTAACCCCTGAGCAGGACAGCACTGATGCATTTGGAGACAGCTGGAGAGGGCCCTACCAACCAGGTACTGCAAATTCACAAGTCCATTGCCAGTGCTAAGTCCATTGCTATTTATTTCTTTTGTTTTGCTGTTATGTTGCTGCTGGGTCAGTTAATTGATGTTGTACTTTTGTTTTTACTTGTTCATGTATTTATTGTAAATACATATAACTGTTAAAAATGATCAGTGCAGCAGATGTTTGAACGTTTCAGTAAGAAAACTTGTTTTTTGGTTTGGTTCTAAAGCTATTAAATGTACATTATTCAAAGTAACACTCGCTGATGGGGTTCATGCACATCCCAGTCGTTTAATTCCCAGTTATATTTTCTCTTGCAATAGACACTGCAGATGGACAAACTACCTCACCACAGCCCCCACCATTTACATTACCCAGAACCTTAGACCAAATGTCCTCACCCGCCTCCCCTGCCCAAAGCCCTTCCTCTGATCAACCCCAGAATGCGACCCTGGATCGCTCTCAGTCTGCTCCGGCTGCCATGGAGCAGGCCTCAGCAGGGCAGTGTCAGGCCCAACCTGGCTTCCAGGAGCTTCCTCAGTCTTCATCCTCAACAGAGGATGCAGCTTCTACACCTCATCCTGTCCACCCTCACCCTCTGCCTCTCCATAGTAACTCCGAGGTGCCCCCTGTACCCAGTCCCTCAACAGATGTCATCCATACATGTACCCCTCCTGCAGACATGACCACAGTATCCCAGGATCCAGGGGGTGAGGTACAACCTGGAGACGCAGAGGGGGATGCTGAATCAGATGAGGTGGTGAACAGCTCCATGTGCTCCTATCCAGAGCAACTTTCCCCCATTCAACCCATGGAGCAGGAGGCGACTGAGTCTGATGCAGCCGATACCACAGAAGCCTGTCCAGGTTCTCCCAGCCAACCCGATTCGGTTGAAATGGAGTCTCCCCCTGCTTCCCACGGTGTGGTGTCCTCTGAGAGGGACCAGCCTGACGGAGAGCGCTGCTCCAGCTCTGACAGCATCCCCTCGCTGGCGGCTGCTCTGATGGAGCTCCATGAACTGCTGGTATCCAACAACCACACTCAGTCCCAAAACCGCAGCTCCTCCTGCTCCCCATCACATCCGTTCAGGCAAGACACCGACAAAGCGTCCCCCGAGCCATGCACCCCGACACCCGAAAATCCCCAGCCTACCCCCTCTACTGCCATTACAGCCGGTGCAGTACCAAGCGATGCCAAAGCCAACTATGCTGCTGCTGTGTCTGATGAGGAACCATCTAAGTGTCTAGTGCCCGACCTCTCTGGCCAGGATGATCATCTGGGCGGAGATACAGCAGAGACTGTGGAGGGACGAGGACCACTACAGTGTCCACATGGCTCCGGGGAGAAGAGGGCAGATAGATGTGGGCAGGAGGCAGCCAGTAACATCAGCATTTCTCAGCCTGAGCCAGAGGTTCCTCCTGATCCTGCAGGGGACCTCGAGTTCAGGGAGCCTCCTGAGGGGCAGCATGGGAGAGGGGTTGCAGATGGACAAGCCTCTGGCACCAACACCCCAGACACTCTCGGCCTCCAGACTGAGCACACTTTCCTCAGCCCTTTGTCAATGGCAGTGGGCTCACCGGAGGACGTTTCGAGCACCTCCTCTGTTCCTCCTCTTGCTCAGGCCCCCCAGCCTTCATCTCCAGTCCATCCTCTCCCTTCTCCATCTCCCTTTATAGAACAGTTTCCAGCTGAGCACATCCAGAGAATCCAGGCAGCAGGCTTTTCTGCCAGGGAGGCTGCAGAGGCACTGGAACAAGCCCACGGGGTTGTGGAGCTAGCTCTGCTGGCACTTCTAGCCCGCAGTATCACTGTGCCCACCTAGACTCATAACCAATCATGCGAGTCCCCAGCCTCCCAACTCAGCATCTGTCTTATTTATACCTTGTTACTGATCCAGATGTCTCAGTCCCTTTTTAGCAGGGAGCACGTAAAAGCCACAGGGAAATGCTGTCTCTTGGTTTGTCGTACAGAATATTCAAGAACAAACAGGACGACTGGTAATACTTGTCTGGATAAAAAAAAAAAGATATGTGAGGTGTGTTTGCATGCAGATATTTTGGGTGCCCACCCATTTCATTGGTTTTTAGAAATTTGGTATCATAGATTGATTTTTTTCTTCTTCTTGTTTTTGTCATTCAACATTGACATATTATCAATGCCCAATGTATGATTGAAAATTTGAACCATTAAATATTATAATTTCCCCTTTGATATGTCATAAAACTATTGTTGTGTACAAGTTTAATTTGTCAGTCTGAATAAAACAATCTTGAAGCGGAGCAGTGCTGCAGCTACTCCCCCTGCCAGAATAATGCTTTCTGGTGAACTTCCACTCATTCAGCACAAATATGAATAGTAAACCCTAATGTTGATGTTTTATTTTATTTTTATGTTTGTAGCCCCTTCAATTTACAAATCAGAGCCCAGCGATGGAAAAGCAGTATTGTGAGAACTCCTGTAGTTAATAGGGGGTTGATCATTTTTGATCAAGTTTACAAATTTCCACAGATGAGTGGAAACCCCTAATTTCACAGTCATTATCACTCGAAAATATCAAGTGTGTTTGTTGAAGTATGATTATAGATGGCATTTTCTGATTCAGTATGTCTAATACAGAAGGTATCTTGTACTGTATGTATCATTCTTCACAGTTTGAAAGCTTTGCCATGTGTAGATTACAAAACTGTTTGTAGCTCCTGTTCTGAAAGTCCTTTATTTTGTGTCAAATCATAATAGTGTGTGTTCATACTTAAGAACATCCATTTTCTTTTTGTAATCTGTTAGGATACGGCCATCCACGGCTGTCAAATGTTTTGTCAATACGTCATATATCATGGATTTTAATGGCTTTATTTGAGTCATATACCAACAATGTTCAGGCAGATTGAATTATTTACTTTTATCTTGTATGGAATTTTAAATCGCAAATAAAATGAAACTAGGATTTGTATAAGTTGTGCGAGTCACAAGTCATTTTCCAAGTTAAAAAAACCAAACGTGTGATTTAAAATCTGCTTATATCCTGCATAGTGAGCGGTACACCTGATATAATCTACAATAGTGAAGTTTTAGACAATTGATTGCTGAAAGGATAAGTGGCAGAGAAATTAATAATGAGTATAGTGGGTTGTTGAAGACATAATTGAGCTTTTCTCAGGTGAAAACTTTCAGCATTGGCTATTCTGAATCCTTGCTGATTTGAGGGGAAAAAACACAGCTGCTTCTAGTTTTTGTGATTACTGCAATTAACACACACTATTTAGTGTGAGTGGGTTTGAGGCAGATGATGGATACATCCACTGCTGCATTTTGGACAGTTTGAAATACGTCTCTGGCAGTCTTTTGTGAGAAAACAGATCCAGGTTTAAGTATTATGGCTGAATTTGATTGCAGAGAGGAAAGCAGCCACTGTTTGAGAAGTGGCAGCATCACTAATCTACACTCCAGCTTTGGAAATAGTCATCATGTCAATAATATAAGATCACAAATGTCAACCATGAAGACAAAAGAGCGGATTTCTTCAGGGCTTTCTCCTCTGGAAAAGGACAGTACACAACACACTGGATGCCTTCATGAGAGCAGCGACTCCCTGTACCAGCTTGAGGAGAACCGGTGAGAACTACAGCAGCTAAAATATGCAGCTAGAAAACTTTTGTACTTTTTTGCTCAGGATTGTGTTGATTAAATGTCTGTGTTCTTTCCTAGTCCTCCCATAGACATGTCTTCAGCTCTTAGGTTAGTGGTATTAATGCGCACATGGGATTTGAAAAAGACTCTCTTACCATTGCCCAAACCTGGAGTCCAGGAAGACGGCTCAGCTCTGTCCCCAGTGGATGATCAGGATGGTGATGGGTAAGAGGTTGTAAATCTGTATACCTTGAAAAGATTTAAGAGATGTACTTAATGTCGCCTTCTTAAAAATTCAGGGATACAGATGAAGAGGAAAAGCCAAGTGTACCATTCCAGTCAAAGTACATTCATAAGTGTAAGTTTACTTTCATCCTCTGGGTGTCTCTCGGGTCACTAACTGGAAACTAACTTACTGCAATGTAAATCTGTTTGCCAATCATTCTCCTTTTACTCTACAGTCCCTCTGTATCAGGACTACTGTCTGCAGGCGGTGAAAAACGATTTGCACAGACTCAAAGGGAGTTTTGTGTCTGAGCTGATATCCACTAAGTACCAGCAGAGGCTACATTCTCGTCTTAGCCCTTGCTCCCACTCTAAAACTACATCCTGTCAAATAAGGCCCCTGGATGCATCTCCATCCTCACCTTCCTCTCCGATTTTTGTGAGCAGCAGCTCTACAACCAGAGAGAATAACTCCCAGATGGTGTGTTTAAAAAGTCTGTTTTTGTGGTTTGTGGTAGATGATGATAAACACATTGCATCCAACTTAACTAATTAAATAAAGTTTTATGATACAAAATGAACAGGACACACATGTTGATGACCCTGTGGCAATGTTTTTTCAATGCACACCAGAAAAATGATGGGTTTTGTTTAGCTAATGTTAAGCCGATGTATTTATTGTGCTAAAGTTGACTATTGAATATGCTTGCAGTGTGAACTTTCTCTTAGCCCTGGCATCGAGTCGGAAATTCCATTCTGTCAAAGAAGGCCTCTGGACCCGTCTCCATCCTCACCTTCATCTCCGCCTATTAAGGTGACTCCCTGTACCCTCTGGCAAGACCTGGATGAGGTGAAGGCGTCTGGTCTGCTCAGCAGCTTGACGACCAGAGAGATTCGCCTTCAGGAGGTTTGTTTTAAAAAGTCTGTGTTTTGTGGTTTGCATTTTAGAGATGATGATAAACAAATTGCATCCAACTTAACTAGTTAAATCAGATGACATAATACAAAAATGAACAGGACATGCATGTTGATGACTCTGTGGCAATGTAATTTTCAATATACACACCAGAAAAATGACGGGTTTTGTTTAGCTAATGTTGAGCCGATGCATTTATTGTGCTTAAGTTAACTGTTGAATATGCTTACATCAACTGAGCTTCTCATCATCTGTACTTTGCCTTGTATACACTAAAATTTTAGTGCAGAATTTGTAGAGATTACTTTGTTCACATTAATCTGTTTCTATAGACTGTATATGAGTGTATTAACAGCAAATCCCATGAAAGAGCTCCGTCTGTTTACACTTCTGATTTCAATGCTCTGTCTGTGCTGAGCCTCTGCATCCATCCTTAAAAACAGATACAAAATGTATTTAAAAATAATAATATTACAAAGTACACTTAAAACACTTAAAACATTAACAAGAAAGACTTAAACGCCTTGCCTACACCACCACAAACGGCACTACCATCACCTACCTCTGCCTCACACCAACTGCACCAAGAAAAGTGGGGTGGGGATACAAACCCTGGTTCGGGTAGGGGGTAGAAAGTATAGAGGGTGCTGAAGGTGGAGGCCTAACTGCCTCACCTGCCCTGCCCTCACTATCCTCCTCAGCTTCTGCCCCTAAGTCTGTATATCTAAGTAAGTTTAAAGGCTAACGTAAAGAGATATGTCTTAAAAAGAGCCAAGTACCTTCCACAAAAACACCTGGTTACTAGTTTTTCTGAAATTGGTTGGGGACTGTTAACAGCTGCAGAATAATACACATTATGCATTTTTTATTTTTTATTTGAAAATTGAGGTTTAAAAGATGTGCAGCACTATGCACACGTTGAAGGCATTTTAGATTACACCTTTTATCAAATTGTGTAATCGTCATCATCAGGGATGCGGCAAACTCTCAAATTCATAAAGACCCATCTTCAGTAACTAATAGAAATTCTGCAATACATGATTCCCACAGAGCTCTGATCTCCAGTGAGTCTGTGATCACATGATGTGGCAGAAGTTACTGAAGCAACCTAAATCCACAGAAGATCCATGACAAGTTCTGGCTGCCAAGTGTTTTGGCTGCATGTGTACCTAAAGGAGAACTCATGCTGTTGTAGAGGCAAAGGGTTTTTCTGTTTACTGGCTTTTTTTTTTTTTATAATTTTTTGGAAAGCATCCTTTTTGCTTTTGCACACAGCTGTACATCAGGCTTTGACTATACTGGCAATAGCTGTTAGTAGGAGCTTTTGGTTTTGGTTTTTCGTGGGATTTGCAGGTAAGGCTCTTTAAAATATTTGTGACAATAACGGTGAAGAATTTTTGTTCTCTTATTTACTTCTTTTGAAGACCACGTTTGAGTTGATCGGCTCTGAGGCGTCTTATCTGAGGAGCCTCGATGTGGCTGTCAATCATTTCTATGCATCAAAGGAGCTGAAGCAGACTCTGTCTTCAAGGGATCATCGCATTTTGTTTTCCAACATTCGGCACGTGATGACAGCCAGTCAAAAGTGAGAGCTGAAGATGCAGTAGCTCTTTATATTTTTAAACTCCTTGTATTGATGTGTATATTTAGTTGAACTCCTGACTTTTTTTTTTTTAGATTTCTCACGGATCTGGAAACTCGACTGGGAGAGAGTGTGTTAATGTCTAAGGTTGGTGACATTGTGCTGCAGCACTGCCGAGATTTTCACAGGCTTTATGTGCCGTATGTGACCAACATGATGTACCAGGAGGCCCTCATCAAGCAGCAGCTGTAAGTTTGCTCTGGACCTGATAACACTAACTGTACTAATCACTACCAGTTGTTCATGATGCTCATTCGTGCGTCTATCTTTTCCCCTTTTCAGGCAGGAAAACAGAAGCTTTCTGTGTTCACTCAAGAAACTCGAGAGTGACCCAGTATGTCAAAGACAGACCCTCAAGTCATTCCTTGTTCTCCCCTTCCAGAGAATTACTCGTATTAAACTTTTACTGGAGGTAAACTTGTGATGGGATTTGAATTATATACATCTAAGTATATATTTTTGGTATATCAGTTAAGGTTTCTGTTGTGTGTTCTTTTATTTCAGAGCATCCAGAAGCTGACTGAGCCAGATTCTGACTCCATTTCAAATCTCGAAAAAGCAATAGATGCCATTTATGAGGTAATAACTTTCAAGTGTTCAGATGATGACAGAAGTCAAGGAGAGTCACTTGAGTTTTTCAGTTTTCTGCTACTTTGTGCCTCTTTTCCATTGATTTTTTTTCTTGTCTCTACTGCTTTCACTAGATGACTAGTTACTTAACAGTTTCAGAAGAATTGAAAATGTTATTGGATAAATCAGGATTTAAATATTTATCTGATTAAAGCTACAGCAATATATATAGCACTTAATGGTAAATGGCTGCATTTATAGTCCAGATCATTAGGACTGTGGGCACTTTGACTTTTTTTATTTTGTTATCTAGAACATTCAATTTGAAATTCCAAAAATTGATATACATTAAAGTGTCATGTCACCCTTAATTTGAGTAAGTTTACATCAGTATAGAAAGAGTTGTGGGACTACAGCCCTTTAAACACCCAAAGACCAGAGTGTAGAGGTTTAAAAGTAATTGGACATGAAATCAAACAAAGCCATCATAATTTAATATTTTCTGGAAAATCCTTTGCAGTAAATGAAGTCTTAGATTCATAGACAACAGCAGATGCTTTGATGTTGCTCTGTCGAGTTTCACTGCAGCCACATTCAACTCTTGCCTGTTGTGGGGGCTGCAGCTCAGTCAGACCGGGATCAGGCGACAGACTGAGTCAGACAATAATATTCCACCTGTTCTTTTTACTTCACCAACGAAATGTCTGCTCATCCACAAGACTTCTGCTCCTCGATCTACCAGCTCGTTTGCTTCTTTTTAGTTTTCCTGTGCAAATTTGCTTTTTGAACGAACCTCACTGTTGATTTTTGCCATCAACCTACCTTTGATATGCAGCTGTTTTTTGCTTCTTCTTCTTTTTACCCTCACTTATCGTATTTACTTGCATGGTCATCTCTTTACTCCTCAAATTGACAGATACCCACTCCTCAGTCTAAGTCGGTCAACACTGAGTCACATGTGAACTCTTTTGTGCACTAATGTTAAAACAACCCAGCTATATTAGAAACATTTTGTGGCCAAATGTCCGATTACTTTTGAATTTGTTCACTATATAATTTTTAAAAAGCAATATCTCCCACATATTTTACTAACATAAACCTTCTCAAATAAAAGCTGAGACTTTGCACTTTGGCACTATGTGCCAATTTGAAAATGCTGAAGCACCGAGCTCGAAGAACAAAAATGTGACTGTTCAAATACCTACAGTGTGGTTCCAACCAGTGGTTAGTGGATGGCCCATCTACCTTCTGAGGAACAGCACCTTGACCAATTGGACCACTCAAGTGATCTAAACATTAATTAATCAGTAGATATCATCAAATATTATAGTGTACATTCTGAAATGGGCCCATCTGAATAACGGGGATATCTTAATGGAAGACTCTTCTACTTTTTACTTGTAACAGAGTGTTTCTACGGTTCAATATTGCCACTTTTACTTAAGTGACAGATCTGAGTACTTCCTCCACCACTGTTTGACTCTGACCAGATCTTGACAGAATGTGACAAAGGGGTCAAAAAAATGAAACAAATTGAGGAACTGGTCTACCTGGAGATGCTGCTGGATTTTGGCAAAGTTAAGGTGCTGACATTTTGACCTGTATTTTCTTATTTAACCTCCAAAAAGCATTCTAACAGCCCTAACGGTGCTTCTTCTTCCTCCATGCAGGCAGTTCCTCTGGTCGTAAGCAGCCGTTTTCTGGTGCACCAAGGACGCATGACACGGCTGGAGAGCTTTTACAACTCAAGAATGTCGTTCATCAGTGTCTATGTCCATCTCTTCAATGACCTTTTGATCATCTCCTCAAAAAAGTACATTAGACAGTCGTTTAATAAAAACTATTTAAAAGCAATGCAAATGTTTCTAACAACAAATCTTAAAAAAGTAAATTGCTTACTTCTGCAGTCAATGTTGGAGATCCACGTCAGATAATTGATTGATCATTTGGAAATGCGCAAAATTCTTTTTTACTTCTTGCTGTTAAATACTCTATTTCCTCTCAGCACAATGTTCAGGGATCAGAAGTTCATAGTGGAGGATCACGCTGGATTCCCTGAACATGTGACCGTTGAGCATCTGAAGACTGAAGTTCTCGGTGTTCCCGCAGAATCCTTTCTGCTACATCTCGCTCTGAGTCAAACGGGACATCCAACTGCAATGATACTTGTTGCACGCACAAGGTAAGAGCAGACATCATCTGTAAGCTAATGACTCCTGAGAAAACCCTCTGTAGCTGCCAGTCATACATCCGACTCCTGTATTTTGTTTCAAATGTAATTGCAGGTCAGATAAAGAGACATGGATGAAGATGTTGTCATCTAAACGGTGATCGGTACTCAACTGATGTTAAAGATCAAGCTTTGCTCTTTTTAACTTGCACATTATCATGGTGGGACAATGTTGATGTTGACTTGTTCAGGGCTACCGTCACATCACTCTGCACTTTGTTTACTGTTCTTGATAGAGGCACTCTTAGAGCATCGTTCAAGCATGCACCAACCTCATCACAATGGTTAATAACAAATGGTTCTTATTTATTGTATTAAAATAGTGACTTCTTTTAAGCAATGTGTCCTTATTTTCTCATTCATTTCCAATTAATCAAAAGAAAGATTTTCTGATCTAATCTGATCAGCCTAATGCAATGAAAGACTGTAATGAAGCAACTTCATCTTCCTGTGAAACACTGGGAAAAATACTGAACTAATAAAATACATTTCTTTGTGTGGAATAAAAAAAAATGGTAGAAAAGGCAATCCATATGGTTCAGTAATGAGGCAAAACAATACACTCATCATGTGAGAACTTCAGGCATTGAGAAGCTTGTGATTCTATCATTAGTGCAGTTTCATCGTCTCGACTGCAGCCTCCTCCAGCAGGAGTGACATTCAGTCCAATGATGTTCAGTGTTAAAGTACAGTCACAGTCTCCTGCTGGTGGCCGGCCGATCCGGCTGTAACACAGTCTTGATGCCACAGGTTCTCTGCAAGGCAGTCGAGGAAAGGGGCTACGTCACCGAGCCCGTCGCTAACCTCCCCGCCTGTACGCAGCACCGGCAAGCTCCATGTCTGCTGGAAGTCTCTCACATCTCTCTCTGACACATCGCAGTGCATGAAAAGGTCAAATCTGAAGGAAGCATTAAGGGTTGATGCTTATCTCGATCTCCTTAACAACACTGATAAAGATGAATTAAGAAGCAATGCACATGTTTATGCTAGAGAATCTTTCTATTTTTGATGTACAGTCGGACAAGCAGAAGTTAGTCAAATGAACTGACTGAAAGCTACAAGCTGAACATTCATTGTCTCATCTTATGGGACACCATTGGATCAATGTACACAATCACTGTAGAAAAATCAGTGGCCCAGGTCACATGCAAACAGGAGCAATGTACAAAACCATAATAGCTATTGCTGTATTCTTGAAATGACTGTACGGAACACGAAAGGATACTTGGTGCCAACCACCAGCTTCACAACACGACCAACAGATGACTCGGTCCATTTAGCAATTTGATTTGACAGATCGTCAAAGGATGTGCGGTCAGTGAAGGAGAACAGGAAGAGGACGGCGTCCACCTGCTCTTTACAGGACTGGAAGACGGAGGGAAAAAGTGATTGGACAAAATGTCTGAGTCACGGTTTTATGTATTTCTTAATTATATGAGTTTCATGCTTTTACTTTAGTTCTTAACTCAGTGTAACATGATGTGTGAAAATACTTTCTATTTTATACATACTGGAAGCAAATGGTCAAATCTCCGTGAGGCGTTCTCCCCACAGTCCCACAGCTGCAGACGGAAGAAAAGCACTCTGCCACTTTCTCTCAGCTTCACAGGCCAATAAACCACCGTCGTCTCAATACCTTGAACAGCAAGAGATAAATTAGAGCATGACCTGACTGACCTTCAATTATTCTTTTCCTGCCCAGATAATGATCAGTTACCGGTGGTTTCATGGTGCATGCTAGGAATATTCAAACCCGCAAGACGTGCAGCGAGAGCAGTTTTCCCGACTCCGCTCTTCCCAGAGATGAAGATCTTATAATGAACCGTGTCCACAGCTACATTTGGGGGCATCACTGGAGACTCCAAGAGGCCTGTAAAACCAGTTTAAGAAAGTTTAAGTGTTAAAATATTTTGTTTACTGCTTGGTATTCTGTACCCAAAGAGAGCTGGTGTGTTTTCACAATTAGAAATCAATCAGTAAGTTTTACTTTTACCTATAAAGTGATGGCTGGAAGTAGCTCCCAAGCATTTTTATGTTGTGTGTGTGAAGCCAGAATTATTTCATGGCTATGTTATTGCATTTATTAAATATCTGTCAAGTGCACGTCACTCTAATACCTCACAAAACATATGCATCAATATCCAGTGTTGGAAAACTATTAACACTATATTTCTCTAATAAATATAAACTTTGAGTCATCAGAAATGGTTTAAAACACCTATTTTAATCCACATACCAAAATCCTACACCTCTTCTTTTCCTGTTCCTGTTCATGTTGATTGTGATGGGAACAGATAAACTAAAACACCTGACGCCAGGCTGTTAACGTGTCCCTTGCTTTACATTGCTCCATTTCCTATTTGCACAACTTCAAACTTAAGTATTAATACAATATGTTATAGCCTAAACAGACCATGTAAGCTAGTGTTCACAAATTAAATCAGTGTGTTTCTACTCTACAAACAATTACCTGGCAGCTTCCCTTCATGGACACCATTTTTAATAATAACAGCTGTACAAATATAGAGATTTATATTGAGAAATGCAGATTATTATCTCAGACACTTTTCATGACTGATTGCTAAAGAGGCAGTGACGCTATAGAAAGAGAATAAACGTTTTTGATTAAGTCTGTGAGGGGCTACAATGAAGTTTATTTAGACACACTGACTAAATCAAGTAGAGTTTGCATGTGTGCCAAGCCAAACGTGTTGCAGTGCTTCTGAAAATGGCTAAACTAAAGCAATTCACCTATAAACAAACTGTTTATAATTGCCATTACCAAAGTTCTTGCGTCTTTTCTTATGCAGGATTTTGCTGAAATATTCTTTGCTGTCTTTACATCGATGCCAGTCGGCTACTACGACTGATCCCGGAGGAGGAACTTGTGCCATGTTGCTGATGAAGTTAGCATCACACTAAGCGTACGTTGATCCAAAAGACACAAACAGTCGGTTGTTTGTCAAAGCAGGAGGAAGCTTTAACCGAAATTTAGGGTCAAAATGTTTCCATATTAACCTTAAAGCGGGTTAAGAAGGAAACTGTGGTCGGCAAAACGCGTTTTCGGTAAGTGTAGATGAGAAAAATCTTCCGTAAACTAAAATGTCCCTTGACAACCGCTGACGTCACTTCCGTCAGCTCGTGGTGTTGTCTTCAGGTTCTTTTCCGAGAGTCTGAATGTCTGCATTTTATCCCACTCGCCTGTTGTTAAAAGTGGAAAAAAAATAGCATAGCAACTCTGAGTTCGCTTTAGACATTAGTTGTTTTACACCCTGCTGAACAAACAGCATGAACTTGAGCTTGAGATGTTTACTGATTTTAGCTGGTCTGATCTGGATTGGAAACGAATAAGAGACTTGAGGGGGAGAATCAAGAACTGAATGAAAAGAGTAAAGAACTGGAGAAGCGGTAAAGTAAAGAATAGACTTGGAGGAAGAAGAAAAAGCTGCAAGAGGTGAATGAAGAGTTGGAGGAGAATAAATATTTGCTGGGCCCTCACTAATATAAGCTTAGATCTTACAGTATTCTAAATTACTGAACTGAACCTAACTAATATAAATATTAAGGCTACGATCCTACAGCATTATTAATTATGGAAATTGCCCTGACATATTTAGAGTTTTAGAGTTTGGACCTTAAAAAAAATATACATTAAAGCCCAACAAACTCAAGGACTACCTGGTTCATCTATGAGCTAGCTATGTTTTTATTTTTATTTTATGCCGATTGTTTTGTGTTTTTTGTTGTAATTTAGAATAGAATATTTCATGTATTTTATTAGCGTTTTATTTCATTTAATTGCTATCGTGAAGAGGAAAGACTCCACTGCAACAGGAAGTGACCTCCAGCAGATCCAGCTCTAGGGAGGGCGGCCATCTGCCTCGACCAGTTGGGGTGAGGGTAAAGGGAGGAGGGAGAGAAAGATAGCAGAGACAAATAGACGATGAGCAAGAGAACATAAACACTGGTCCAATCGACCGGACAAGCAGGCCAGACATTAGACCCGTACAGCTCCAAATACCTAAGAGACATACAGGGGGAGAGAGAACAAAGTACCAAGTATGAAGAGAAGACACTAGGTTAGTGACGTAATAGCAGTTGCACCTACGTGGAGGGCATGAAAAGGACTAGTGTGTTAAGATAGTCATATTAACAAGATGGCTAAGGTGAAGGCCATGACTGGATAAAAAAACAAGAAGTTGATCTACAATAGTGAAAGAGTTAAAGAGAAAAGTAAGTGAAGTCAGGAAACCCACATGAACAGAGCAGGTTCAGGACAAACTAAAAGCAAGGAAGAAAAGGTGAGCCTTTAATTGAGATTTGAAATTCCAATGGTGGGAATGATACATAGTCTGCCCTTATATAGTGCTGTTCTACCTTACTGGTAAGGTACAATGTTTCCCATCCACCCAGGGGCAGTGGTTTGTGAAGCGAACTTGTAACCGGTGGGTCGCCGGTTCGAGCCCCTGGACTGGCAAGAGGTTGAGGCGGGAAAGTGAGAGCGACCGCTTGTCCCAGTTACCACCACTGTGGGCCCTTGAGCAAGGCCGTTAACCGCTGACTGCTCTCAGGGCGCTGCACCGCGGCAGCCCACTGCTCCTAGTATGTACAGTTAAGGTTAACTTTGAATAGGATGGGTCAAATGCAGAGAAGGAATTTCCCCAAGGGGATCAATAAAGATTAGATTATTATTATTAATAATCTATATACAACACAGCATACTGGAATCACTGAAATTCAGCTATGTGTTTTAGTTTTGGTGTGTCAACTAAACATTTCCAGTGACCCCATCTTACCAACCATGTGAAACATTCCTGGAGGCCTGATAAAGCTTTATTATTAGATTATTATTCACACACACTGACACACCAATGGAAGCACTTAGGTTATAAGTGACTTTGAACAAAATTTATTTAAACAATTATTTACAGTTTTTTTGTTTGTTTCAAGAGTAGCCTATCACAAATGATAACACAGTTTAAAATAGCATTTGCAATGTTTTTGGGTTCATGTGCCCTGGAATGGTAACTGATCATGTTTCCCACAGTCCCTGAATGTTGCATTAGGTGGTTCCACCGCGAGAGGTCGCTGAACTCCAGTGTTTCACATGAGAGTCACTTGCTGTTAAAGTCTTTGTTTTACATCTGGGGAAATACAACAAAGCAATGAAGACAGTTGGAATAAAAGAGGTTTAATCTGTTTTAATTTAAATGTCATATACAGACATATTAGTCTTTAAAATATCCTGTGAGCTCTGACAGTCAGGACCCCACTGCTCTCCATGGACATGCTCACAGATGTGGGGTCCACGTCTGATGGCAGTTTGCATCGGTGGGAAAATGTATTAGAGACCGAGCCATCCTCCCCCAGCTGCAAGGTAAAAAGAAGAATTATGAGAAATAAAGAAGAAAGAACTTAAATGAGCAAAAAATAGATTTTACTGCTTTTGCCTCAACACATCACCCTCCAGTTTGGTTGTTGTTGGGGGGGGGGGG
>OMNN01023803.1:0-38690 GCA_900302755.1 Chromis chromis
TACATAAATACAAAAGAGCAAATAAGCAAAAATCTAAGTAAAAACAAAGTAAATAAATATATATAATATACACAATATAAAATGTACAGGAAGTGATATGCCTAGAATGTGATGTACACTCTAGGCACAAAGTGCAATAACGTGCAGAATATTTCTATAAGGCAGAGAGGGCTGAGAGCTCTCTGCCAGCCAGGGGTGATGAGTTGAACAGAGTAATGGCTTGTGGCAGGAAAGATTTCCTGTATCTGTCCTTGTGGCAGCGGAGCTGGACCAGCCTGTTGGAAAAGCTGCTCCGCTGCCTGTCCAGCAGGGGGGGAAGTGGGTGGTCAGGGTTGTCCAGGATGGACAGCAGTTTGTTCATAGTTCTCCTTTCCACCACAGCTTCAAAGCAGTCCAGTTTGCAGCCAATCACAGAGCCAGCTTTCCTGATAAGTTTATTAAGTCTGTTCTTATCGCTGGCTCTGATGCTGCTCCCCCAGCAGACCAATACGGGACCAATACAACATTAGGCAGGTGGTCATAATGTTATGCCTGATCGGTGTATATTACAATATAGTTTTGTGCAATAATATGATAATGTAAATAACTGCATTTGAGCCAGTGTGTTTTTTATGATGTGGTGAACTTTGGCAATCTCAGAGAACAGGAAGGAAACAGTGTAGTTGTCATTAATTCTTAGTTAGTCAGTTAATGAGACCAAACGTTATGGTGGAGTTCTTGTTCATTCAGTAGAGACATTTTACCGACACTTCCCACATGTTTTTGTAGATATACTTGGTAATGCACAGCAGAAATCCACCAAGCCAAAATATTCATTCAGTCCAGGATGGTGTCATCCCAAATGGTCATTCGCTCTAGAATTTTTAATCAATAAGGAGGAAGAAGTGGAGATTTTGAACAATAAAGCATCAGAAGTACTGAAGTTTGACAGTGTAGTCTGGTTTAGTGAAAGAGGAAATAAAGTACCAGATTTCATTAATGAGTTTCTGAAGATCCCCTCATCACAAACTAATAAAATGTGATTATATATTTACAACGCATTGGGAGGCATGCATGTTCTTCTATAGTACCATATGATGTTTCTCCCTCCTCAGGCTCTCAGTGTGATGGTGCCAAGGAGACAAGAGTGCTGCAGGAGGAGAGAGAGGAGCAGAGAGCCAGCAGCAAAGGCAGTAAACCATCAACAGCTCCTCACAGAGACAAAGGTGATCCCAAGTATAAAAGTATTGACCATGAGGGATGATTTTAAATCAAAATAGCAATTTGTAACTATGTAATTAGCAAATGGCAAAGAGTGTCATTTAATAGATATATTATGCAGAACGTCTGACACGGGCTTTAAATTGTCGTGACAGTGGTTTGACAAATTCATGCCATCCTCCTTGTGAGACCGTTTTGATGGAGTCTCATGTGGAAATACTCAGTCTCATGTTTTAAATCTATTATATATAGAATATTGAACCGAAGCCTGACTTTAATAAAATGATGCCGCAATCAAAAACTGAAATTACATTACCTAAAAATTTCAATTAGAGATTTTCGTTCAGCCTTAGGCAGAATATAGTTCCTATCAGATATGTGTTAACCCTGAAACTGGAATGAAATATGCATGGGATTGCTCAGCTGCTTGCAGATACTCTTGTTCCCATTTAATCCATTTGAATATTTCATTATTAGGAAGCACAATTACTGTTCACGCTTTCTATTTCTGCTGCAGTAATGCTACAGCCTGCTATGTTGGCAGTGCTTTAACCTCTTTGTCTTTAATTTGGATAGTGAAAGACACTGGAGGACCCCATCCACAGCAGAGTAAACCCTCCAAATCCACAAGACAAACATGGCGCTCTCAGCGGGTCATGCCTGCACCATCACGGCCACCCAGGGACGACAGCAAGGATGGCAGACATCCATTCGCTCTGTACGGCGCAGGGGAGAAGGATGCAGACATGGCGAGCAGGAAGACGCACAATGTTGGCCCTGCTGCTTCCACTAATGAGGTAATCTTTCTGTCTGTTGCTGTGTTGATCTGTGGAAGCAGACGCATCAGCAGGACCTTATGGTTAATATTTATATTCCTGGCAGATACACGAAGCGGCTCTACGTGCGAAGACCAGGCGGGCAGTGGAGCGTCAGATCCAAACCCAGCGAAGTGAGCGTCGGAGAGCCAAGTCTGCTGACCCGGATAAGGCCAGGAAGCTGGTTCAATCCGAGTACAACCCCTGGCTCACTGAGTACATGCGCTGCTTCTCTGCTCGCTCCCGATAGGACACATACAGTAAAAACCAAGACATCAGGATGATTCTAGACAAAAATACAAACATAAAGCCATCATTGCCTCTCACCACTGAAGCTTAAACACCTACAGATGTAGAGTAGAGTGTGGTGTGGATTCATACAAAGGCTCCTAAATGTGTATTAATCTCCCATTCAGGATGCAAACTGACAAAATCTTGAACATTGATCTTCACTGTGTGGCTTATTCCCTTAGATGTGTACTGACAGATTTTTATAAATCCATTTTAACAAATACAGTACAATGAGAAACATTTTACAGGACAGAAGATACTCTTGAAATAAACTATAGTAAATGTATAGTTAACAAATATTAACATCTATCATGTGCAAATATGTAGATGAGCTTAAAGAGTCCAAAATGAATTTTACAGCCATACTTTGATGCCGACCCTTTAAACACCTGCTGTATATGACGTGTCCGTATTTTTATACACAGATATCAAACCACAGCGGTACTGAAGGCACGGTGTCTGAACAGAGGAAGATTTTTCCTTCAAAACACTCCTTAAGTAAAATTAACAGTTATGTAAACAATAAATCACTTACTACACACACACACATACACATTCCAAATTATTGTGTAAAATGGCTTTAGCAGCTACGTTTTGCAGCTTTCGATGTTTTTAGGTATTTTCATTCTTAGTGCAAAGTATTTATCTACACAGAGAAATGTCTAATAGTGTTACAGCTTTAGATTTTTAGGTCACTTATGCTGTGAACTGGTTCTTGTTTGTGTTACACTTGATTGATTGATCGCAATGGATTTGGTTTAGATAGATGGTGAATCACTCTGTGCTGACGGTCAAAGTCACACTCTAATGAGCTTGTGAACACTTTGACATGTCATTGATGTTTTGTAATCAAAGTAATGGTTTTGTATTCAATCACCAGGTGCTAACGAGGTCTTTTAAAGCCACTGGTTGACTGTAAACGTTGTGTTTCAGTGGATACTGTAGTCTTTCTTTTATACATCCAGTGGTTGTGGGACAATTATCATCACAAAAAGTGTAATATTAAAAATGACATGCATGTAATTTAGATAACTTCCAAAGCAAAACAATCAAATGTTTGTTGTTGAGGCCAAACTTCTCACTGAATACGCTTCAGAGCCAAAAAGAGGACATTAAACGACGGCGGAATAACCTGTAGTCAGAAATACATTAGAATGTTTTACTAATCTACTGTTAGGACCAAATCAAAACTGCACTTTCATAATTGGTCACATTCCTGAAATGTACAAAATAACAGGCTAATTAAGTTTAAGTGTTCCTGTAATGTGAATGTACTGAACATCAGACATTATAAGAAATAAATTTGACCTTTTGCATTGGAGATCTGATCTCATCGCTGTTGAAATCAGTTCTAGTAACCACAATATGAGCTCAGTGCCATAAAGACAAGCATTTTTCCTTTGCAGCCATTGTTGGATTGTTATTGATGTTACTGGGGTGAATAGTTTTCAGAAAAAGGAGAAGTGAGTTCAGGAGGCCTCTGCTTTAAAATCTTAGTGTTGTTATAGCAAATTTGAGTTCAGTATTACTTTCCTTGACTTGCTTTTTTACATTTTTTTTTAATGTTTTACTGCAAAATAGGTTTGTGCAATATTATGATAATGTAAATAACTGCATTTGAGCCGGTGTGTTTTTTATGATATGGTGAACTTTGACAATCTCAGCGAACAGGAATGAAACAGGGTAGTTATGACTTAACTTAATGCTTTCTTAGTTTGTTAATGAGACCAAACTTTATAGTGGAGTTTCTGTTTATACTGTAGAGACACTTAGCTACACGTTTTTGTAGATGTACTTGGTAATGTACAGCAGAAATCCACCAAGCCAATATATTCATTCATATTCAACGGCCATCCTGCTCAAGAATTTTTAATCAGTAAGGAGAAAGAAGTGGAGATTTTGACCAATAAAGCACCAGAAGTACTGAAGTTTGACAGTGTAGTCTGGTTTAGTGAACCAGATTTCATTAATGAGTTTCTATTAAAATGTAATTAATCTAATTTACTGACGATATCAAGGATGTAAACAACTAGAACACTGTCAAACTGCGTAAGTCGTCATGTTTTTCTGTTTACATATGAGGATCTGGACTTGCTTGAGTTTGTCAAAGACGGTCCACCTCTCATCCAAGAGGCTTCATCAGTTCTAAACTGACTGGTTGGGAGGTCCAGATTTTATACTCTCCAGGAGCCATTAACATTATTGAAACTCCAGTCTGTTGGGTGAGTGTTGCCCCTCCCTCATTATGCGAGTCATTAGGTCCTTCACTCTCACAATGGGGTTCGTTAGGGTCCGTTGTGGCTAGGTGTGAATGGAGCCAATTCACTGAAACTGATGAAGCCTCTCATGAGAGGTGAAACGTCTTCGACAAACTCAAGCAAGTCCAGATGCTATGATTGAAACTACGAGGATAACCATGACCTGGATGACTGAGAACCTTCACAGACATGTTTACATACGAGGCTTTTACTATACTGTATGTAAATAACTGATGCATTAGCAGATCTGTTTGGCTTAAATGGTAACACTTATAATAAAGCATTTAATAAATCACATCTTCACCTATTTGTCTCTGTACAAGATTACACATTCTTTGGTTTAAATATCATTTAGCATCAACAGACTTCAGTTCTTGCTCTGGTTTGTTCTGGTGTCTCAGTGGCTCAGAGCACAACACCATGCATTTACTGTACACAGTTGAGTTTGTGACCGTTAACATTAACCCTCATTTGTTTTCTTGTGTCTTCTGTCCATTAGAGCTCAAAGAAAGCCATTTGAAAATGATGGAAAGAATGCTGGATTTGCAGTAGTTTTTTATTTTAAAAACATATGCCTTTTATCATACACAATAAATTAAAAATCTATGATATTCATAATGACGAGAAAAATGGACATACATAAATATAAAACAGAAGGACCCGATGAGATAAACACAAGACAAGAACCTGATGTGGAGCAGCCAAAATCACCATCAGATATCAAACACTTCAGGATATTTTAATGTGAAATATTTCTACCGTTTGACGTGTGCCTAATTTAAAGGTCTAATTTTTAAGTTAAAAAGCATTACATGACTCGTTGCAATGTTTGAATGCACCAGAAAACAAACAAAAACATGCCAAAATCTGCAAAAAAAATCCTAAATTTGACTTTGACTAGCGTTTCATGTGGCTAAACAGGAGACAGAAATAAAGAAAGCACACATCAGATAGTATTATATCACTGCTAAACCTTGAAATGCATTTAGTTAGTATTACCCCACAGCTGTCAGTCAGTCTCATGTAAACAGGCAACATTTATAAGTGAGAGATCAGTCATTTGTCATAAACGGAATCCTTTAGATAAAGACGTGTTACACTACCATGTAACTCAGTGGTGAATCCTGAATCTGCATGTCACACAAATGACTTCAACAAACAAACAAACAGAAAGCCCAGTGTTTTCTCAGAATACTTCAGGCTGCCTCTGTCTGATTTTTTATATCTGTGAGCATTTGTCCTCATAATGATAATAAAATCCACACCAACGATACACATCATTGCTGAAAACAGTACTGCTCATCTCCACTGCTCACAAGTTGCCAGTGTATTGTAGCTTAACATGATAATAATACAGTGGAGCATGAAACAGATGCTGAATATGATCTCTACTTTAATATACATATAATATATCTTCATAATGAAATACTCTGATATTCTGTTTGAGAAAACATGCGTCAGTCGCTATATACAGAAACACTGTACAGTGTATACGATGCTGCAGGAGGACCGGAGGACAGAGAGAGAGAGGGGGGGATGTAAACAATGCAAGACAGGTAGAGATCGAGGGCACAAGAGTACAGCAGGTAAACTGATAACATGTCATTTGGTGGCTGCATTGCCAAGGAGCAACTTTGCTCAGAGAGAACGTGTATAAGGGGAAAGCGGAGCAGGCAGAGAGGGAGTGCAAAATGTACAGGTAGTCTGAGAACTGTTAGTGGTGTGTTTGAATTAAGTAAAAAATAAAAGGGGAGAGTTATGTAGTTAAAGGAACAGTTAAACAATTCTTCTCGCTAAGAGATAGATGACAAAATTTAAACCTTGAATTAGTACGTCAAGTATCAAGCTGAAGTCAGTTAGCTTAGCTTAGCATGAAGGTTTATGTGGTTCGCTCCAAAAATCAACACCTTTAAAGCTAACTGAAGCCCCTTTCAGACATGCACTCATTTGCATCAATCTGATGGCATCTAACGTGTTGGCTTCATGTCTGAATAAACACACTGATCAATTTTACATAAATGTCGTGATGGTAATCTTACTAGGTCAGACCTAGTAGCATTTATGTGTCACTTTCAGCATGACACAAGTCTGAACTGTGTACAGTCACATTAATGGATAGGAATACACAACATTATGACATACTGACTGTCCAGTCTAGTGTGTGTGGGTCTCTCCATCACTGTTGTGGGTATCTCTGAACGAAGCAGTGAGGAACATTAAAGTAAAAGTGGCCTTTGTCTGAGCAGAATGCAGTTACTTTAACAGACTGATGAAGCCAGCAATGTTAGACACTGCATGTCTGAAAAAGGATTAACTAACCTGTTAGATCTATCTTGTTTAATCCAAACACAAAAAATAGAAAGCAGATTTATCAAAATGTAGACTGCCCCTTTAAGTAGTGCAGCCAGAAGATGGACCGGAACCAGTAGGAAAACAAAACTGTGATAAGCTGCGTAGGCAGGTGTGAAGTAGAAAGGTAGGAGAAGCAAGTCAGTAATTCACATCCTGGCTGGAGGACTGGGAGAGTTTGGTCCAATAGGGGAGCAGACTGTTGGAGGGTGGGCGGTCTCTGGTTACCTTGGAGATCTTCAGAGTTCTGAGAGGGGGCGTGGCTGGAGGTCTGTTCTCTGCAGGTGCAGCCATGACAACAAAGGTTCTGAAGGGTCCGTGCAAAGGTCAAAGGTCAGGGAGGAGTCACCAGCATAGCAACCTGAACCCAACCTGGTCGGGTCTCCCGTGGCTGTTCTTCTCCTGGTCTTCACAAACCTGCCTCCAACACACACACAAATAAAACACAGCTGTAAACAGCAATGTGGAGGCAAAGGCCAGAGGTGCCTCAACTATGTGCACTTATACACCTAATGAGCAGTTCTCATCATTACTGGACAAAGACATGCTGAGGGGCTGCTGCACCGAAATAGGTTCTGTGTAGCCAAAGCCTGGTGCAGCCTGTTCCTCTGTGCCACAGAGCTCTATTGTTGTTCATAAATGTTTAAAAGCACATCAGTGAGTCATACTGCTGCACTGTGTCACACATAAACACACTTATCACGATAAACATGTCTACTGTCATTCATTTTGAGTCGATCCCACATACTTCATCTTACTGCTGTAAATACTCACTAAACAGACAAATCCACATTTGAAAAAAAGTACGACCTGTGTTAACTCCTGTATGAATAGTGCTAAAAACTGCAGTCCCAGCAACATATAACACTGATCTCTTACAGCTCTTCATGTGTAATAACATGTTAACCACTGGTCTTTTCCGCCAATAACATTTTTTTGACTGCAATAACAGAATTGTAGGTACATTATCCTCCATGCCACACCTGTATATATGTAAATTCATCATGTCATATGTGTACATATCCATATGTACATTTCACTATGTCATAATGTATGTATCCATATGTAGGTATATCATGCCTGGTGTATTGTCTCTGAGACCTTTTTATTATTATATCTTTATTGTTTAGCCATGCTGTACTTTTGTAATTCTTGTGCTTCTTTCTGCCTTATCTGTATCCAGCTGCTGTAACGTGAATTTCCCCGGTGATGGATCAATAAAGTTTATCTTACCTTACCTTACCTTACCTTACCTTATCTTACCTTATCTTATCGGGAAGTTATTTAGACATCTTCTTAATTTATGATTTATGCCTCAGGCAGAGGAAAAAATCAAAAACAAAAATATACCTCATCCCTTCAGTCCCTAAAAAAAGTAAAAATGCTCTCAGAAACGCTCCACTGTCACCAGATGACTGACATAAGTGTCGCAGACAAAAAGTGATTGACTGCACAGATCTGAGAGATACTGCAGACAGCAATGAGCAGAATTTTAAGTTGCTCCAGCTGCTTGTAAACAACAACTAATATATCATTGTCTATAACGTGCACACACTACACAACATGCTGCTACTCTGCTGTGTTCACCTTGTCTGCGTATGTTACAGGACGCATCCACTAGCAGCCGCACTCCTGGGTGCCCTGCGGCTGAGCACGACGAGGAGAACGAAGCTGTCGTAACGCTGCGTCGCCATATTGGATACCTGAGCCCATCCTCTCTGGATCCAGCTCCCCTGAAAAACAGAAGTGATGGCAGTGAAAAGACAAGTGAGAGTGGGAAGAGCTCAAAGACACTACCCTGACATAACCAACATACAACAGTTTAATTCTGATTAGCGCTGTCACAATATCACATCTTTACTACACAAAAGAAAATTGAAAAACAAATCTGTCAAATGAATCTTCATCTTATTTTGTGTTTAGTATCTATTACGGTACTGGGTTGTTCCAGTGTTGGAATTTCAACCAGATAGTCACTGGCGCTGTATTATTTATGATATCATCATTTCTGTTTAATTAGCATGATATCAAAATGTCATTTTTTAAATACATAAGTTATCATCACTGCCAGAATATCCTAACACACTATTTCAGATTATCTGCTTTCACTTGAGACATCCAAGTTTATCTTCTGCCACACCTTTTGTACCCGTGTTGAACCATAAACTCATATATATAGCTGTCAGTTTTTATACAATGTTCCAGCTCCATGACAGGTTAGTAATCTGGGCCTGGAAGTGATGGAAATATGGTTTGTGACTTTAACTCTGACAACTCTCTGAGGACTGTGAGGCAGTGGGGTCTGGATTCATACCTAAGCCTGCTTGTTGATCCTGTTAGGATAAGAGGGGATTTAGATTCGGGGGTTTCAGCTATGGGTGCAGACTGCAGCTCCTACCTGACTCTATCTTGTTGAGGATTTTCCGAGCGCACTGGACGAAGGCCTCTTCCACGTTTTCCCCTGTTAGAGCACTGGTCTCCAAGAACATCAGCTCTGTCACACACACAGTATTATTTCATTAGAGCTGCTGCTAGTACATATGCTATTTCAGTCCTCTGTAGTCAAAACAATCTATTTACCATGATCAGCATGATAAAAACAGAAGCAAATGAAATACGACATATGAAAAAATACAACATCCTTCCTGTAACAATATCAGCTCAATGCCTGGAGCGGCTCCTGGTCTGTTATTAGAGTTTTGTGATCAAGAACCTGATCACCGACTGTTGATCTCACCGTTTTCCTGGGCGAAGCGCGAAGCCTCCAGGAACGTGACCTCTCTGTCAGCGTCCAGATCCTTCTTGTTCCCACACAGAATGATGACGATGTTTTGACTGGCCAGCATCCGGGCATCACTCAGCCATGTGGTCAGAGCGTTGTATGTCTCTCGACTGCAGCGTAGAGAGAAATAAACAAAAAGAAGAAAGACAGGAACAGATTACATTTTATGACTGGCTAGAAAACACAAGTTAACAAAGGACTTGACACAGAGTCACATTGTGTGGTACCTGGTGATGTCATAGACCAACAGGGCTCCTGCTGCTCCTCTGTAGTAACTCCTGGTCACAGACCTGAGACACACACACACACACAGTCAAAACAAGCAGATAGAATACAATATATTGACCTGAAGCCATAGATGTGGATTAACCCAGTGGTCCCCAAACCTTGTTTTAATTATAGCCCCTGTTGGAAGAATAACAAATTAAATTCAGAGACAGTTTGGTTTGTCACAGTACAAAGTGGAACAAATTAATTTACAGCTCTGTTACCGCAGTCACTACAGTACAATACAATACAATGCAAACAGCTTTAATAATCCCAGCAGGAGCAATATGCTTGGAGCGGCTTGTTGTACACAAAACACAGCAACATACAAATAAACAAGTAATCTAGCTTCTATATTTAATAACCACCACTCGATGATAAAGAATCTACCTGTTCAGCAATACAGCGCTCCAGTGTCGCTGAAACATTTTATTTTATCTGTTACACCATTTACATATAGAGTGGTAAATTACACTTTAACTGTATATATCTTCTGTAACAGAATTACATGCACACACGGCCAACAATACGGTAATGATGAGGTCTGAGGAGTAAATTTGTTGTGGTTTCTTCCTACCTGAACCTTTCTTGTCCTGCAGTGTCCCAAATCTGCAGTTTGACCATTTTGTTGACCACACTGATGATTTTAGAGCCAAACTCCACTCCAATCGTATGGTTGGATTCATCCTTAACTGGAAAATAAAACAAAACATGGGAACAAACTCAGATGAGCTGCCTACAGTACATGTACAATGACTATCACTGTCTGGTCTTAACACATCTATAGAGACACACTGTTGTCTTTCAACTACGCTAAAAAAAGGATTCCAATTATCGCCTCTAAATATGTGTCGGTTACTCATTAACACTTATTTCAACACATTTACAATTTCACTGCTATAGCCTGCAATGCAGTGTGAATTACTCGTGTATAACTCCCCTCTTTGTCTGAGGCACTAACAGAGTATAGTTGAGCTGTAGGATTCTAAGACATTACAGTGCTGCACTAACATTAGAAGAGAAACAGTAAAAGATGTGCTGCAGCTTCCTGACTTACATCTCTTCTCTATGAACTGGTGCAGCAGACAGGATTTGCCTGTTCCAGCGTTCCCGATCACCAGGAATTTAAACAGGAAATCTGCAGAAGGAGCACAGAAATAATGGTACATATACACAACACAAGATTTATCTACTGTTGTGGCATTCACAGCTGTCATAACATCATCAGACAACATTAGTCTTCACAGTTTGGTTTCCAGTCTTTAGCTGGAAGGCCTGCTTTGTGTCCAAAGTTAAGAGTTTTCCTTTACAGCAGAGATTCTTACACAGACTCGGGGCGTATAAAGTGGATCAGCAGATTTTGTTTTTATCCTACAACCTCACTGGCACAGACTGCCACGAAGGGAGAAATGAATATGAGTCCCTACAGTCAATATAAGATCAATCTGTTTTCAGACAAGCACAGAAAATACTGTCTGACTCATCTCATAATCTCCACTATGAGCTCCTAAACAGACCGCATGGAGGACCCCGGTGTAAAATCTGTCATTTTAAAAACTCATTTGTGCCTCCCTCAGTTAAAATATTAAACAATGCTGACTGATGCTGCACAGGTTGAGCAAAGGGTTTGTGGTGTACCAGTGGTTCTGTAATATCTGCAATATGTGTAATAGATGCAATATGTGTAATGTGTTTAACATGGGCAATGTGTGCAATCTGGGGCTGTGATTGAGCAGCACTTGACTCTAGGACGAATTTCCCCATGGCGACAATAAAGTTTATCAAATGCTAGAATAACATTTTTTACCATTTCATATCATAGTTACTGACATATTATGCAAGTGGATAGGTGTTAGTAAGACAACAGAAAATGGGAAAGAGTATCACTGTTGTTTTAACTGTTAATTACACTGCTTATTACAACATTATGATTATTGGATTTTACAGCTCTCCAATACTTACATCAGTATTGTGCTAAGAATTTCACATCGTCAACATCACAAAACACATCAAAAACACAATACAGCTTAGTTGTATGCAGCTTTCACATGACTAAAAACAATCTAACTTCTTTCATAAATGCAAATAAAGCACACACCATAACTACAGCCAGCTGTAGAGACACAAACAAACCCTATTCTCTGGCATCCATACATAAATCACTGAACACTGGCATGTATAGATGGTGGTGCTGTGCAGTAATATCCCATCTACACTTCAAAAATAATGATTATCCTGAATAAAATGGTGAAGCTAGAGCAGCAGAGGCTCAGTGAGGTATTCAACCAGCTCCATCATCCAGCCAGCTGTCAGCCTCCTGTCCGGTAACCTCTCCGCCGGTTTGTAACCTTGTCAAGTCGGTACATTTTATTTTAGTCAGTAAACTCTGCCGTGAAACCTCCGTGGATTTCCTCCCGCTGACACGGCACCTTTAAGGCCAGCAGCCTCCACCGAGGCTCGGTTAGCCTGTCAGCTATCTGTTTACGGTGAGAAAAAGCTCCGTGGGCACACCTGCCTCATCCCCGCTCCGTAGCTGTGAGAACCCGTTAACGGCGGCCGCTCGGCCAAACAGCCTCCTTACCGTAAGACTCCGACATCGCCAGTGTGGCGGTTTGGCAGCCAAAAAGAAGGAAGGGAGGGATAGGAGTTGACAGATGGATAGCTAGCTAAGTAAAGGAAAATAGTCCTATGGAGGATTTCCGCGGATTCCAGCTGATTTTCCCCTCCGACTTCCCGTACGTGGTTTGTTTAATCTATGTAGTGTCTGCAGGCTGCCGCAGGGTGGCGCTGTTTGTCTGTATGAGACTTATTAAACACACCTATCGTTCAAATTAATTCATTAGTATATATCGTGTTTTTAAATGTATGACCAGACAATACAATTATCGCGTGTTGTAGTAAAATTATTATCATTATTAGCCGATTTGCAATTAACACTCCAGGCCAGCAGGTGTCCGTCTTGCATCTAAACGTTTACCAACTGCCGCAAAACCGCACCAGAGAAGAAGAAACGAAGACGCGGCTAGTTGGCTAGCCTAGCTGCAGGCATTATTTAGCGAAATATGGCTGCTGTGCTCCCCGTCAGACCGCCCTGCGACAGCAACCCCGCTACTCCCGGAGCACAATCCATTAAGGTGACATTTGCACTCCCTAAAAACCCTGAACCGCTAACAGCTCCGTGCCAGGAGCTCTGCGTGGTTGCTGGCTGAGCTAACAGCTAGCTGGCTATCCAACGGCCACCTCCGTCCATGAATGGCAACTATTAGCCACATTAGCATCACTCCTTTGTTTTCAGCTGTGTGGTGAATGATTAGCGACCTTGTTCAGCATGTATTTACCTGCTGTGGGTGTAAACAGAGACGTGTGCTTTTTGAAATATCTAAGTAAGAAACAGGACGTTAAATACTGTATTACGAGTGGTTTGACCATTTCTCTCTTACCTTACTGTCAGTACGTTACTTTGCCAGTTGTGTATATAAACTTATGCTTTGTTTTGTTGTGATACAAACACAACACATAATTATATCTCACCCTCTCATCAGTCGTGGGTCGTAGATTTTCATACTGATCAATCAATTTAATGACAGGTGTTGTACAAAAAGTCTTCACCTGCCAAAAACTGATTATGTATACATTATTTTGGCTTTTTTTGTGTCCTACGTTATAATAATCTTTTTTTAAATCAATTGAAATCGCTTTATAGGATTCATTCAACTCCAATAATGCAGTTTTCCACCTGCTGAAAAGTGACTGCAGCCTCTATATTGTGACTAAAAGGTTACAATTGCATCAAAAAACTTGATTTAATTTTATATCAAGTATATATAACAAGTATAGCAAGTATGAATAACTGGTCATTTTTAGTAATCTACCTTACCAGGAAATAACTTCAAGTGTAAAATGTCCAAGAATGTACCCTGTGTGAGCGATTTTGTGTCTAGTTGTTCATAAATGCAATTTGGTTAATCACTTGTTCTGATTTAACTGTAATTAAGGTAGCAAAAATATTTTTACATGGCTGTAGAGATTTTCGTTCTTTGCTAGATTGCTGTGACTGTTTTTGATTCCTGATCATTCCCTCTGTCTTTCCATCTACTTCCACTGGTGATGAAAATGTTTAAGAAACACTAAGCCAGTCTGGAATGAATACAGTCATGTGGCAGCCTAAATCATTAAGTGGTACAGCAAGATGAACATATTTATACATGTTACAATGTGTATGCTGTGTGGAGTTAACAATCAGGCTTTTTTCTTTTCCACTGTAGGAGGATGTAATAGAAGAGGAGTCCAATGATGGCAGCCAGCCTCCAAAGAGAAGGAGGATGGGTTCAGGCGACAGCTCTCGAAGCTGTGACACCTCCAGTCAAGACCTTGGGTAGGCTGGCTTCATTCTCAGCATGGAGCAATAAAATGGCATTGCCATAATTTTTTAAGCAGTTTTGATAATGTAACGTCGCAACTTTTGTTGTTGTTATGGTACGATATATTTTTGCTGTTTCTGCACTGTCAAAATGTATCTGTTGATACATTAATTTATTTTCATTATTAATGATAAATAAATGATAATGAAATACATAACTGTCCTTCAGTCTTTGGTGTTTCTCTTTTTCATGCTCAATTTTAAGACATAATTTCTGCATTTCTGTGTAAATTTACTGTCGCAGCTTAGAAGCTGACAGTCTCTCCTAACGTCCCATAATGATCTTCATGCCCATAAAGAGATGAGAAGACTCATCGTTTAAACAGTTGCTAATGCTCAAACCACCTCTTCTTCTAGTCCGACGTATTTCCCAGCAGAAAATCTGACAGAGTACAAGTGGCCGCCAGATGACACAGGAGAGTATTACATGCTGCAGGAGCAGGTCAGCGAGTATCTGGGAGTCACATCATTCAAGAGGAAGTATCCTGGTAAGAACTAAAGTATATTATTAAAACGGTATGCTGTGTCAGAGTTTGTTGGTGTACTGTAGTGAAGATACTGTAGATTGTGATATTAGTGAGTTTTTGAGATACAGGTTTATTGTATTGGATCATATTTTATAGTGAAATATAATTATTTTCTCATTCTTTTTTTTTATGAGAAGAGACATTTAAACAATAATACTTGTCATTTAAAAGTATTGTATAAAGGATACAGTGCTCTTGCTATGGGTCTGCAGTCATGTTTTGTCTCCTGTCATTGCTGTAATGGTGTCTTTACCCATGTTTTGCTGTAATCTGTTGACCAGTGATGTTTTTTCCTATTCTTCTGTAGATATGGAGAGGAGGGACTTGTCCCACAAAGAGAAGCTCTACCTTCGTGAACAGAACGTCATCACTGAAACACAGTGCACTTTGGGTAGAAACCAATCCTAATACACAGCACGCACAATGGTTTCGCACAAAATTGTAGTATTTTCTTTATATAATACATTCAGAGAGAAAATTGCAGCTGTAAGCTTGATACAGGGTGTTAACTGTCTGTGAATGTTTGTCCCCAGGTCTGACAGCTCTGCGGAGTGATGAGGTGATAGATCTGATGATAAAGGAGTATCCCACCAAACACTCGGAGTATTCAGTCATACTGCAGGAAAGGGAGCGACAGAGGATAGCAAAAGAGTACTCTGTAAGTAACGAAACAGCAGAAATATCCTGAATTTTTGCATTTCATGAAAAACATCTGCATGCATGTATGTACTTACTGAATTCTTTGTCGTCCTCTCATAGCAAATGCAGCAGCAGAACCCTCAGAAGGTGGAAGCCAGCAAGGTTCCTGAGTACATAAAGAAGGCAGCGAAAAAAGCTGCAGAGTTCAACAGTAATTTCAACAGGGAGCGTATGGAAGAGAGGAGAGCCTACTTTGACCTTCAGACTCATGTAAGCTCAAAAATACAGCTTAAAATATAGCTGATGCAGTGATTTCTTGTCAGGGATTCAGGAAAGAGGCAATGATTCTCCGTTGGCTGTTTTATTGGCTGAATTTTTGACATCTGTTGTGTTTGTTGTCCCAGATTATCCAGGTGCCCCAGGGCAGGTTCAAGGTGCTGGCTCCAGAGCTCACCAGAACAGGGCCCTACCCTGTGGCTCTCATACCAGGACAGTTCCAAGACTATTACAAAAGGTACATTACTGACATTTGTCAAATGCTTTTGCTTACAGTTTTATTCTTTTATATTTAGAGTAACCAGCTCAAAGCCAATTGTTAGATTTTCCTAAGTGGGAAGTAGCCTCCTAGCAGCTTTCATTATCTGTGCCCTGTGCTTTGCTCTGATGCATCATTGTTTTGTACATGACAGGTACTCTCCCAATGAGCTGCGATACTTGCCACTAAACACAGCTCTGTTTGAGCCTCCGCTGGATCCGGAGCTTCCTGCACTGGACTCAGAACCTGACTCAGACGATGCTGAGGATGGCAAAGATGACAAGAAGAACAAGAACTCATCTGTAAGGCTTGAGGCTATCTACAGACTCATAGAAGTGTATGATCTATGTCTGATCATACTTTCATCCTGCATAAGCAATCATATGTTTAATGGGAGTCTACTGTGCAGTTAAGCCAGTGCCTGTTTGACAGATTGTAGATCTCAATTCCAAATCACTAACCTGCACAATACACGAAACAGATATCTTGAAAATGCATTCTTGTGCACCAATGTGATACCTTTTGTCCTTAACTATATCTCCACCCTCCTCTGTTACTCTACAGGACAGTTCTTCAGGCAACACAACTGATGTGGAGAGTCAGGAGGGCGGAGGCGGACAGGGCCACAAATCCAAGGGCAAAGACAGGACGTCAACTCCAGGCAAAGACGGCAACCAGCGCCATTCTGCCTCCCACAAAGCCACCCCCGGGTACAAGGTAGAGGACAAAACCACCTGAACTCTTCTCCAACAACAGCAGCAGCACTTTTCTACCCCCTCCTCCTCTTTCTACTACTACCACTCCCTTACTCCATCCATCCCGCCACCCCTCCCTAGCTTTCTTCACTTTGTTCTCCGGCTTCTACAGTTTGTCAGCTTTTCAGCTGGGACAACCTGGTCCACACAGACACACACACAGACACACACTGGGGGTCCTGTCTGCAGTTTTTGTTTTTATGATTGCCACGTGGCTTTTTTTTCTCTTCGTACCAGACTGTGAGCAATAAGAACATTTTAAAGGAACATTTCACTCGTTTCTTTTTCTCTGCACTTTCGCCTTTTTTGGTTTTTCAGCGAAGACAAATTTGAACTTTAAAAGTTTTTCCTTTTGATTGTCTTCAATATACCTCTTGTCTGTCCTCACTTGTCAAAAAAAGATACTCCCAAGACAAGTAAGTGGATGTTTTGGCTGCTAGTTTTCCTTTTTCATTTTTGAAAAGAATTTTTTTTTGTTACTCTGATATAGAAAATATAAACCACATACAGCTGTGGTTGCTTTTAAAAAGTAGTTGCTGTTAACGCTAGAGAATTTTAACATTTATATCTGAAGTGTAGAAGGCACTTAACCTTAATGTTTTAAGTGTGTATTGGTAAAATAACCTGCTTTGTTTATACACCATGTGATGTACTGCTAATAAGTATCAGACAGCTGTTTGACATGGGCATTACCTGTCCCTATAATGTCATCATGGAGAGACGAGGACTTGCTGACCTTGTTCACACTGTCGCTGAGCTGAGCTAGAAGCAGTCAGTATGCTGACTGTCTGAGTTGGACAAACCACACATCAGCTTTCCTTTCCCTGACACCCAGTCGTGGTACTCGTGATACATAAAAGCCTTGAATTTTATGTAAATGTTCGAGGTGCTGTTACCACATGTTCCCCACAGCCCACTATGCACTTGTTGATTTGTGTTTATTTTTCCAATCTATAACCGTTCAGACGAAAATGTTCTGGTTTATTACAGTTAAAGAGAGTATAATGGACCTGGGTATGTCCAGTTGAGCTCAGCTCAGCTTTGTGGTGTGGGCATGGTGGTCCTCGAATAGTGTCTGGTTACCTGTTACAAGTTTCAGTGTGTTTGTTTAATTTAACTTTGGCTTGACCTTTGGATCATAAGTTCATTTTGCATTTTGAGCATACAAACATGGCATGTTGGTAGCCAGAAATCTCTAGAATTAGTCACTGACTTCCCTGTACTGTATCAATTTGTGATAGATTCCAAAGGCTGTAGATGTATTACTTTCAGACCCTATATGGAAATCAAGTATGATCCATAATTTCATAGCTCTTAGTAAACTGGCCAAAGTAAAAAGCCTGTGGCAGTGTAGAGTTTAAATGTGCTCGTCTCCTGTTCAGTGGTAGAGTTTTAATGTATTTTCCCCCTATTTAAAAAATCCCAGTAAATAAAAGGCTGATTGGTTATTTCTCAAAAAAACGACATCACATGTGATAGCAAAACTTTCAGTAAGGCCTCTAGCTGATTAACATTTCCTCGCTCTGGTCTGGCTACCATCTACAGGACATGCAGCGGTTAACGGTGACCTCCTGATTGGTCAAAACTCTCTAAAGCTTTTGAATAGTGTGGTATTTCACAAACGGCTCTTAAATAAAAAAAGTATTATGAACAAAAAAAGTTGGAATTAGATTGATGCCTAACTGCCTCTACAACAATATTTTGTTTAGATGTGATACATGTTGCATGTTAATACATTTATATTGTACCTTAAATATAACAAATTAAGTTTAGTGATTCCAGATAAGAATTCTTTTTAAGCTGTGGCTTCACAGCCGCTCTGTAGCTTACAGCAGGAGCTTAGAAAGTTTATTTATTTTGTCTCTCCAGCAAATTAAACATGAGGGACAATAATTTTACTAGAATTCAGGTGAGCAGAGGTTCGTGTCACTAAATTGTCGGCAAGTAAATAGTTATAAAGCACAGCTACAAAATGTACTATAGAAATCTATTGACAGCAGATATTTAATTACTTGGATGTCAATTAAAGCAAAAGCAAGATGTTTATAGCTCATGGTCCACTGATGTAAAATCTGTGGGTGAGTTTGTGGTCAGCCAGTGTTCCCATCTTTCTCCTTTTGTATGTATACCTCTGTGGCCATTAAACGTACCTTGAGAGCAATATGATGCCACATTATAGAAAGCAAACATACCTGAGAGTGAAAATTCTGAGAAGGTTTTTTTTCTTATATGTGCATAATATACGGTGTTTATTGTCCAAATTCAGTTAGCTGAGAATAAAACATATTCAAAGTAGTTGGATTCAGCCTCTGAATTGCTCATTTTCAGTTTCACTGTGTGGATGTGTTTCAGTAAAGAGATGTTTTTACTGTCCAGGCATCACCCACACTTATTAACCATTAGAATAGGTTACTGCTGGTAACATAAACACTTCATGCACCCACAAATATGTTTTAACAGTTGTGAAGAGTCTGTTCACAGTAGCAGTATGGACAAACCCTTAAGTAATAACTTCAGTAATCCAGTCAGGCCAAATTTATTAACGTCTGTAAGCAGTTCATTAGACTGTGTCCAGTTCTTTAGTTTTTCACTTCCCTCTCCTGCTGCTGTCTTGCTCTTAGTTCAGCGCTCTGCTTTGTTTATAGTCTTGGATTTTCATCATTACCAAACCATGTCTTCTTTTGACCCATAGTTTTGTACCTTTTAGCTGTTTGGCATTATCTGTTCATTTCCTGTAAGGGGCATTTTCATGCAGGATGTCACACCGTATCTTGAAGTGGTTCAAGTAATGAGAGATGAACAAAAAAGACACATGCTTAGTACGTGAAAAACAGAAAACAAAGTAATTTGGTTCCTGGACATTTTGTTCTTGGGATTCTGCCATAAAGTCAGTTCAGCTTTAGACACACAAATGTAGTCGAGCTGATTTTAAGTCAGATTGCAGCTTTTACTTGAGGGAACTGTAAAGTCTCTTGTTTTCCTACTTGGCAGTAATCAATCTGTATCCTCAGTCAATAACTTAAGAATAATGCTGATCTTAAAGTAATAAGCCTGTGTGATATCCTGATTTAAATGTTCCCAAGTCTCCTTATCCTTCTGCTCTTTCTGTTTCTTTCCTCTCTGTCATCTTTTAATCTCTTTGGTAAATCTAACCTTCATATAGAGAAATTAAAGAGTGGAATTTGATATAGTATAGATGTTTGTCAAATAGTATTGACCATTCTGACATGACAAATATTGGGAAATAATGAATATGCTATTAAAAGAGAGACCTTTAATATAATTACAGTCAGTTTTTATGCAACCCACCATTTAATAAGAGTGAAACGACGGATGCCACTCTCTGTATATTCTTGCAAGTCAACAACACATCTTTCTTGTATTCATACCCTGAGATATATTTTAATCTCTTGGTACTTGATGCACTGATGCAGAATTTATTGTGGTGCTAGTCCGTGGTTGCTGTTTCCAACAAAGACTGAGATCAGTTTTTTAGCCCTAAAATCTAAGATAACTATATCTACAGTACATTTGTCAACACTTAAGTGTCAGACTTGAGTTGGAAAGCAGCTTTGACTCCAGGTGATGAAGTTTGTGTTTCAAGTTTAAGAACCAGTCAACATATAGATTCTGTACTGTACCCCTTAAAGTAGAAATTTACTGTACAAAATGTTTGTTTTTCTCCCAGGCATTAAAAATGCTGTGTACTGCTGTATTTCCATGACAACAGGATACTCGTGTGTGCTTGGTTTTTATAGCATTATTCTGCCCTTGCAGCCTAAGGTCATTCCCAATGCTATATGTGGCATTTGCCAGAAGGGTAAAGAGGCCAACAGGAAAGGCAAACCAGAGGCTCTCATTCACTGCTCCCAATGTGATAACAGCGGTAAGTTCACACACTAATCTTATGGGGCAGTCTCCTGCTTCTTTGTCCTGTTTTTATTATTATTTTGTACTTTCTCCAGTATTTGCATATACAACCTTACCACAATTTAGACCCTTATCATAGTAGTTGTGTTCACAATATGTTTGGAGTCGTTAGTGGTGTTAAAATCAACTGACAAATACTCTCACAGTATCTTCAATGTCTTGTGAATCATCTCCATAGTTAGTTAAATGAATTGTGTAGTTGTCTATTGAACCACCAGCCATCTTCATGTCATTGTGTGTAATGATATAGTTTATAGTGTTTATACTGCTGCGTTCAAACACACTGTGTTAATATTTAGACAGTAGAGTTTGTATAATTTCAAGTAATGTGAATAATTTACTTTTCAAATGATTTACCAATGATTTGGTGTAAAGTTACAAAAGTGTTTGTGGTTCAAACACCTCAGTGCAGTTATTTATCTGAAGGCTGTTTTAAGCATTTGAACCACAACATGTCAGTGTTTGTATCCATCTGAAGGGTGTGTGAGAGCTCCTCTAAAATAACAGAGCAGTGTGTATTAATGTGTGTACATAAGCCTGTTCACATTATACTTTTGTGTCTCGCCATGTGTTTGCCCGTGTGTGTCTGCATGTGTTGCGTATTTATTTGTGTGTGTGCCTCCGGCTCTTTTGCTTCTGTGCGCGCGTCTCCGTGTCCGTAAACTTCAGGTCACCCGTCCTGCTTGGACATGAGCGGGGAGCTGGTGTCTGTGATCCAGACGTACCGCTGGCAGTGTATGGAGTGCAAGACGTGCACCGTGTGCCAGCAGCCGCACCACGAGGACGAGATGATGTTCTGTGACAAGTGTGACCGAGGTTACCACACATTCTGCGTGGGCATGGACTCCATACCTACAGGTGAGTGGATGGACATACGCACAGGTACAGACACACAGTTTGTGATGTAGGCGGCAGTAAATTGATGAACAGATTGACATACAACACACAAATTACAGTCGTCTACATAGTTTGTTAGCTTTTTACAGTTTGAGTCTGTATCTCTATTGATTCATTCTGTCTGTTTCCTCAGGTCTTTGGGTATGTGAAGTTTGCGACAAAGATTTCACCACACCCAAGAAGAAAGGAGCCAAAACGCCTAAGAAGTCCAAGTCAGCTCATAAATGATCCACAAATTACATTGACCATAGTATCTGTAGTGTCAGTTATTCAGCCAGCTGCAGAAGCTGTTTAAAACATCAGATAATTGTTCATCCCAAACGTTTTGCTGCAGAATGATAATCATAAAAGCCTAGTTTGTGATCCAAAATAAATATATAACTAAATAAAAACCCAGTAGTGTTGCCTTCTACCAAATACGAACAATCCAAACACAAAGTCTTAACTTGTTGTTGCTCTCTATTGATTACCAGGCAACACAACAAACATATGAGTAGAATTTAAATCATCAGTTCCCATCTGTAAGCCAAACATTTAGTTTATGTATGTGATTATACATCAGATGTACATCCAGAGGAGGCATTGACTTGAGCAGAGCCGCACTGATACAAACTGATGGACTGAACTTCAGACAAATAAACTGCATCAAGTCCGTTAAAATGTACCACACTAAATTCTTTGAGCTAACCACTAACAATATCACAATATTCTTACCGATGTCTGGGGCTGTTTCTGTCTGGTCGTGTTTCTGCAGTGGTAAACTGCTGGGAAGCTGTTTCAGTTGAACAAATGGTGCTTTTCTGTACTACTGAAACAATCAGGGTTAACGAGCTCACTGATGTCATTCACTTTTTAAAAAATGACTTTTTTGTATGTTTGCTTTGTATCTTATTACTTACAGTTTGTATTTTTATTTAGTTTTTATTTAATGAGGCAGGCCAGTAAAGATCGATCTTATTTAAGTGTCGTCTGAAATAATGACATGGTGCTTCTGATCCTGTGTAATGAAATGTAACAGACACTGGCTGTGTAGACCTCATGGCTGCAGGAGTGAGTCTTGATTATCAAAACAAAGTGTCTCAGTCCTTTGCTGTTGTTGTTGTACAAAAATGTAACCACTTGTAATTACTTTGAATTGTACTTACACTGCAATTAGCATCACTCAACCTGATGATTAATTGATGTTTTTGCAGTTAGCTTCAAATATGTTTTTTTTTGTCATTTTATGAGATCGTTTTTGTTTATTTTGTATTGCCCTGCAATAAGCAGGCTCATAAAGAATAATGGAATATTTGTTGCTAATAATGTCATGGTCACTGATATCTGAAGTTCATTTTCAATAAAACCTGCTTAAAAAGACTGATTCAAGCCTTATCTGTTGTGTGTTATGTCAAAGGAACCCTGGTCAGTTACAATATGTGTTTATTCTACTCTAAAAGTATTTCTATACTTTTGTCATGACTTGAAAACTTCAGTGCTTCTTAGTTTTACCTTTAAAATATATTATATTACAAGGTGTGGGAGTGAAGAAAATAAAACCTACTAACCATATATGATATACTGATGTGTAATTGTGTATAAATGTGTGTTATAACTATGGTTTAAACTAATGACACTTGATTATTAAGTATTTCTCAGCCCTCAGATGACAAGAGCAACATTATGTAAAAGGCAAATACATACAGCCTATTCATTACTGTGTTCTTATAAATCTAATGTCTCAGTAAACAAAGTCGCACTATGGAGCAAGCTTTGCCACGAAATATTTTGTCGTTATATATTCTCATCATTCTTGCCACTGAGTGGTGATTTTGCTGTCAGTCGTGCAGAATTTTGTGCTGAATTCATATTATTCACACACTTTCATCATGTCCTGTAGATATTTTATTGATAGTGTAATAACGTGCAGTCATGCAAACCCAAATCTGGACTACACAGCTATTTGGAATGTTCTTTTGATAGATCTGATATTCTTCTTTTTTAGGAGAAACAGATCTGAAGAAATGCACTCTTTCCAAATGGTGTAAAAGTGAGGAAAAACTATTCAACTGTAATCTGGATCATAACTTCAAAACACCGACTCCCCTCCAGTGTTTCTTGCTGTGCATCGACCCGCCGCCTGTGGGGGCGCTGTGGCACAGAGACCCTCTGGACAGGCGGATGTGATGCCGGTAGAGGAAGAGGCTGCCATATTGCAGTGATACAGCGAGTTTATCTAAAGCTTCAACACCGTCAGCTCTCGGAAACAAAGATGCTTTCTGCTCAGACTTTTGGAGACCCTGGGAAGATGAAAGACTATCATTATACTGGTCCAGTAGAGCACAGGTTCTCTCCATACGCTTTCAACGGAGGGTGAGTGTGAATTTTCAGCTGGTGACTAGTTAGCCTGCTAGCTAGCTAACGTTTACATCCTATTACACCGGACGGGGCTAACTAGCTAACCTGCTAAGCAAAGGAACTCCAAACAAAACAAATGTTAAGTTAATGAAAAGTTTGGGAACAGAGTTCACTTGTCCAAAACAAAAGGTATACTATTTTTATCTAAATGTTTAAATTAACATTATTGACGACAAATTAGGGGAACGATGCGTTAATATTACAGTTTCGTTTTCGATTCACTAGCTTAGCTTCTTTTAGCTTGTGTCTGTTTTGAACGTTAATGGGATTCCTGTATAAGATGAAGGAGCTAACCTGTGTTGTGCATTTTCCAGAACTGTACTAGCTGTTGCAGGGGAAGATTTTGCCATCGTAGCCTCAGACACCAGACTGAGTGAAGGCTACTCAATCCACAGCCGGGACTCTCCAAAATGCTACAAACTGTAAGTGCATAGTCACCTCTCTGTAAAGCTAATGAAAGGCAGCATATTAGCAGTAATAAGACACATTGTCAACTCTTCTTAATCTTTAAGTAAGCCTGATAACGATCCTGATCAT
This sequence comes from Chromis chromis, assembly GCA_900302755.1. Taxonomy (NCBI): domain Eukaryota; kingdom Metazoa; phylum Chordata; class Actinopteri; family Pomacentridae; genus Chromis; species Chromis chromis. Next base: position 24,600 of record OMNN01023803.1, read on the forward strand.
TTGAATCAGTTGTGTTGGAAGAGGGAAACATCTAAAACATGCAGGATTGTGGCCCTCGAGGACCAGGATTTGACACCCCTGCTCTAGAGTCACTGTAGCTGTGCTTTGATACTCTGAAGATGTGGAGTGTAGTTGGTTCCTGCATGGTGCTCAGTAACTAGATGCAGTGACCCTCAGCAACGCAAAAGTTGATATTTATGGATGTATTCACGTGTCAGTCACACATAAATCCCGTCCAGCTATCACTGATTGTTGTGCCTCTTCTTCATCCTCTAACAGGACAGACACAACTGTCATCGGCTGCAGCGGGTTCCACGGCGACTGCTTGACTCTGACTAAAATCATTGATGCCAGACTAAAGGTCAGTTGGTGCACAAGGATTGTTTGGTTTCACCATATTTTGAGTATCATTTGTACATTAAATTCTTTAAGTTAAAGATTTGTTCTCTAGTGGTGTCCAGTGTCATAACAGTTAATCAACAATAAGGATGTCCCGTGCACACCCTGCAAGACTTACAGAGGCTGTTACAGGTTGTTTGCTATTGAAAAATAATTCCCTCTTTCAGATGTACAAACACTCGAACAACAAGACGATGACCAGCGGAGCCATTGCAGCCATGTTGTCCACCATCCTGTACGGCCGGAGGTTCTTCCCGTACTATGTATACAACATCATTGGAGGACTGGATGAAGAGGGTGGGTACTGATGTTATGATGAGGAAATGTATTGCTTTGTACAAGTACAAAGAACTGTTTAGACTCTTAACTCTCTGTGACAATAGACTTTTATTTACAACCGACAATTTGACTTGTCAAAGCAGGAAAACGACGCTGGAATTAATTACAGATTTCTCAGTTGTACTTATTGTTCCAGTAAGCTATTCCAGAGACCAGGCACACACAACACCAAGACTTGCTAATATTTATAAATGTGCGTTTCCTGCTATGTCATGTCAAAGTATCTTGGCAGGAACTATTTCTTGGCTTGTTGCTTACATTGTTCTTAACTGTATCATACAGTTGGGTTGTTCTTTCTTTGTTGTGTCTCAGCTGGAAACCATTTAAGTTTTTACTGTGTTTTATTTGTATTGTAGGCAAGGGAGCCGTGTACAGCTTTGACCCAGTGGGATCCTACCAGAGAGACACCTACAAGGCTGGAGGATCAGCCAGTGCCATGCTACAGCCACTTCTAGACAACCAGGTAAATAACACTCACACACACATGCATACTAATCTGCTGTTGCCATGATTCCACCATTTTTTCCCATTTAATATGCAGAAAAACTAAGATTTGCTCCTGTCAAGTTTCCTCAAAGCCTGACTCCCTCTCCAACCTGTCCTTCCACAGATTGGTTTCAAGAACATGGAGGGTGTGCAGCATGTTCCTCTGACTCAGGACAAGGCAGTTCAGCTGGTCAAAGACGTATTCATCTCGGCCGCAGAGAGAGATGTCTACACCGGAGATGCCCTTCGGGTCTGCATCATCACTAAGGAGGGCATTAATGAGCAGACAGTACCTCTGAGGAAGGACTGAGCAAGAAAGTTGATGGTTTCCTCTTTGGTCTGCTTGTTCCACTTTCACACTGCTGGTTTGGCCCCTATACATCAGGTTTCTTAAAATTGGAGTGTTGATCCAGAGGTTTAACTGAGCAGCAGATTTTTTCCATAAAAAATAAAAAAATCCACACACAATCTACATCCATTCACAAGTGATGCTTTTCTTCTGCTTCCCAGTTATTCCCTGCACAGTTTTGCTGTTGTCACATACTTGTTTATGTGGTCTGTCAGCCTGATCCTAGATCAGCACTCCTGTTTTGAGAAACAAGTTCTTCACTCGCCCTTGCCTAGACTCTGCCTCTGTTTGGATTTTTCATTGTGTTTCAGAAGGATACATCCTCTGCTATTCTTTTTACATTCTTAATAAATGTAAAGAATTGAAAAGTCTGCTCTGCTTGGTCATTGCATGTGTTCGCACTCCAGGTTACACTGTAGTTAAGTTTTTTTAATGAGTGGAAAGAACATAGGAAATGTTGTTTTTCAAAAGTTTCAACAAGTAGGCATTAAGGTGACGCCATCAGTACTCTATAGAACTCAATTTTTATTCTCAAGAAAATCATTGATACAAAATAAGTCAAAGTCTATGATTCTTGTCATAATGTTATATAAGTGCACATTAATATTGTGTTATGATTTTTTTTAAATTCCATCATGGACACTTTAAAAAGAATGCATCAGATTCAGGAGTCACATTTAGATGTCTTTACATTCTGCGCATTCATTCCTCCTGCTACAACCTTCATATGTATATTTTCCAAACAGAAATGAGCAAAACAACAAAAAGCATGAGGTGGTTTGATACCAGAGGTACACAGATGTTGGACAGGAGAGATTTGAGCATCCTGCGTATGACGTTTGCTCATCTCTTATTCAATGTCAATGTCCACATTGGAGTTGGTGCCTATTCCGGAGCTTTTTTGATTGTGACATTTTTTTGTTTCTGTGATCCCATCCTCTGATGGGGCCTGCTCCCGACTCACTGAAAAAAAAAAGCAGAGGATTGAAATGTATTATGTAGTCTTTTTAACATTGTGCTATTGTACAAAAGGTTAAGTAGTATATTTTTTAAATTTGTTCTTTCAGTGAAACGATTTGAGAGGTGGCCTTACTGTCAGGGGGTATGAACGAATTACTGTTCGTTGCCTTCATTTGTGTAGAAATGTGCCTTATAATGTCCACCTGCAGAAGTTCTTGCATTTCCTTCTTAATCTTTTCCATCATCTTCCTCTCCCTGGGTGTGAATTCAGAATCATCATCCTCCATGTCCAGGGGGTCACTCCTCTCACTGGAAGGTGTTTCACTGTGGATCTGGGAGAGGATGTCACTGAAGTACTGTCCACTGTTTGCCTCCACCATTCCATCTATCTTCTCCAGTAACTCTTTGACTTGAGGGCGATCTTTGAACTGCGTGTCGCTGAAAATGTGGTATCTGTTGTCACATTTTTCCACGAGCCACTTGAGATCCTCACCTTGATTCTCGATGTACGTCTCTATGGTTTCTCCTTGCAACCTCTCACCGAAGGTGAAGAGCACGATGGCATTTTTCCACATTGTGTCTGAGAGGCAAGCAAGATTGTGTTCCAGGGCAACTCTGTGCTTCTCTGTGAAACTGTTTCTCAAATTCACAGCAATGAGGAACGCATGTGGCCCAGGGTGGCTGAGGGACAGTGCCTCTTTGATTGTATCTTGCTTTTGAGTTGACTTTCCCCACGTGTGAATGGACCATCCGGGAGTGTCCACGACCAGGACTGTCTTGTAATCGATTATGGTGCGAGTGGCAACACATTTATTTTTCTCTTCTTCAAAAAATAACTTCGCCATCGTTTTTGCCGCAGTAGTCTTCCCGCTTCTTTTTTCACCAAGTAGCACAATTCGTACCTCAGTGAGTCTATGTGCCCTCCCCTCACGGAAGATGACTTGCTGGGCACGCTCTTTGGCAGCGACCTTCTGTGCCATTTGTTGTGCTCTTTCAGTCAGAGCTAGATTCATCTCCTCCATATTTGTTGCGACGGCTTTGTCGATCTCATAAAACCCAGGGCTGTGTTGAGAGGACAACTTTTCAATCCCTTCCAGAAGGTCTGTAACCTGAGTGCTGTGGCCTCTGTTCCTGTTATTAAAGAAGTAATGTCTGTTCCCACACTTGTCGAGGAACTTATGGAGGCTTGTATCCCTATTTCTTAGAAAGGATTTCATGTCTATGCCCTCCAGTACATCAGCTCCTGTGAATACTACAACAACATGTCCCCAGGCTAGCTCACCAAGTAGCTCCATGTATCTTTGCACAAACTTCCACTGGTCTGATGTGAAACATGAAGACAAGTTCAGAACAAACACAAGAGCATGAGGGCCAGGAGGGCACTGACAGACCCAGGTAACTATATTCTGATCCGGTGATACCCCTGTGGCCCTCCGTAGTGGTGGTGTATCAATCACCACTAATCGCCTTCCTGCAACCTCTGCCTCTTCCTTCTGATACCTGTCTGTCCATTCACCAAATTTGGCACTTCCCAGGATGGTGTTGCCTGTTGAGCTTTTGCCAGATTTGTATAAACCAATCAGGACCAGCCGCAGCTCTGGAAAACACTGATTACCACCTGCATGGGACAACACACAAGGTTATTTCCTAAGATCTCTCCTTTTGAGCCCAGTAGTTCACTGTTATGAAACTGGAAAAGATTTTTTCATGTATCCATTAGAGCAGTTACAGCAATTGATTGTTCAGCCAAAATCTAGCTGTAGCTGTATATAATGTTATTGGGGTTCTTTAAATAAATGGTAATTAATATATGTGTCAGAATATTGTCAATGTACAGGAAAACATCTAGTAAAAGTTCTAGTGCTGTATTCAACTATGCTCTGTTCAAACCAATCTACCAGAAATTGTGGATTATATTAATAATTATATTAAAACATATTAAGATCAGAGGCAACAAGCACACATATTCACATTTATCTTTGAACAGTAATCAAAAAACATACCTGATGTTGGCTTTATGGATTTTTTACATCCCACCTCTGAACTCTGGGCTGCAGTGTTTTGTGTCTGTGTCTCTTCACAGAAAGATTTTACCTTTTGTGGATCTTCAGTCAATTTGTTGTCTGAAGACATGTTCTCAATCTTAATCAGCAATTCTTCAACCTGTTTTCCATCTGCACACTTTGCATTTTCAAATACATGATAATTATCCCCGCACAACCTTACAAGAGACTGCAAAGCACTGTTGCCCTCAATGTAGCTCTCTATGGTTTGGTTTCGAAGACAATCCCCAAAGGTGAAAAGCACTATTGTGTGACTCCATACTGTGTCCCCGAGGAGACAGAGGTGGTCAATCACAGAGCGAATGTACCTCTCTGTAATCTTCACTTCTAGAGGAATCAGCAGTAAAACTGCATCTGGAGCAGGAACACAGCTACTGCTGATCTCATTTTGTGTCGACTCTGGAGTATCAAGCACTGAGAAATCCGTCCACCCGGGAGTGTCCACTACAGTCACCTCTCTGGATGAAAGCAACAACAAAAGGCAAATTGTGCCACAATCAGATCAAATGTAGGATATGGAGCATCTATAAAAGTACTCACCATCCATCCACCTCCCCTTGAAGGTTTTCTTCTTTTATTGCTTTTCAAATTGCAGTTTATGAACATTAATAAATTCAAGTCTGAAATATTCTCCAAAATATATTTAAAAATGGATTGCTTTTAAATGAGCTACCAGGCTTCCTTTGGTTATTTTAAATATATCTATTAATGATTCTCAGTGCCATTAGTTTAAATAAAAAGAGAAGCTTCCATCCAGATGGGATTGTTACGTTACTATTTTAATTGTATTTGCTCATGAAGAACTAGAGAGACCAATCATTTCAACTGTCACATTTGCCACACTCATGCTTGCATCAGAGTAGCTGAACAGCATTCCTGTGTGTGAGATAAGCAGATGATAATCAAAAATGTAAAAGAAACAACACTGAATCATGGTCAATTTAATTTGGCTTTTTTTAAACAAGCATTTACAAAAAAGACTCTTATATGTCAAAGTGAAAACAGATTTCTACAAGGTCAGTTAATTAAAAATATATAATGTAAAATTAGTGATTGCATAAGTTCTCACCACCTTTAAAACAACACATTATTTAGAAGCAAAAATCAGGAGATGTATACAAAAATGTTCCAAGTCACTGAATATCCTTTGGGTACAGTTAAAACCACCATTAAGAAATTAAATGAATGTGGCACATGTGTAACTCTGCTTGGAGCAGGCCTTCCTCAAAAACTGAGTGACTCTGATATAAAGAGACTAGTGAGGGAGGCCACCGTGACATCTATGACTCACCTGAGCGTGTTACAAGCTAGTATCCACCACCGTGCTGCATGGCGGGTATGATGTGTTTGTGATGATATTCAGAGTTTGGTGATTTAATCGTACTCCAAAAGATACTCAAGGACTTGGAAATTTTCTCGTATACATTCCCTGACTTATGCTTTTTAATAAACTTTCACTGAGTTGCTTTGAGCGCTCTTTTGTCCTCAAGGTGTAATTATAACCAGGAGTACTGATTCACCAGTGACTGGACCTTCCAGATACAGGTGTCATTATACTACAATCAATGAGACACATTTACTGCACTCAGATTATCTCCATTTCACTGTGTGACTTGTAGCACCAACTGGCTGCACCTGTGCTGAATTTACTGAGTCACTTTAAAGAGGGTGAATACTTATTTATCCCATCCATCCATCCATTATCTGTACATTATCTGTATGCCGCTTAATCCTCTGCAGGGTCGCGGGGGGTCTGGAGCCTATCCCAGCCGACTTAGGGCGAAGGCAGGGGACAGGTCTACTTATTTATCATTGTCACTTATTTTACATTTAATTAACTGACATTACTTTGTCGAAAATCTGTTCTCACTTTGACATCAAAGAGTCTTTTTCTGTAAATTCTTGTCAAAAAGCATAATATATTGACCATGATTTATTGTTGAGAAATAATAAAAGGAGAAAACTTTCAAATGGTGGGAGGTGAGTGAATTATTTTGATAGGCTCTGTAAATCTATGGTACATTGCTGCTACAATAAAATATAATACAGTAGAAGATTTTTATTGTCAATTTCTCTATATATCCAGGATATAAAGAGGAACCCAAAAGACGTTTCTCTCTCACCTTTGTATTAGTGCCATACATTTTTTTTAAAAAAGGTTCAAAATACAGTATAAATAAAATAAAGTAAAATAAAAAAAATATATAAAAATCAGCCTGTGTACACTGGCAGTAGTGCAATATAGTGACAGCTTATTGAGGTGATAGTAGTGCAATATGGTAGCAGCTTGTTGAGATGTGCAGTAGTGCAAATGGTTCAGTAAGTGAAGAGTAAGAAATCTAGTTCTCATTGTCAAGACATGTTTTTCTTACTACATGCCAACTTAATTTCATTTCTTGGTACAAAAATAAATCAACTTCTCATCGTGTAATAAGAAGCTAAATGTGTAAAATGTGTAAAATGCTATAATAATACAATAATTGTAAAAACCTGAAAAACTCCATGCAACCACACATAACTTCTGAGCACTAGAATTATCAGAGCAGCTCAACTTCAGGCTCTCAACACATAAGTAATAATCACACTGACAGATAGTGAGAGAAGCTGCCTGAAAAGATCCAACCTTTTTAGTTTTCACCTGAAACAACGATGTATGTGTGTGATCCACACAAGAACTAACCTTCCAGCCAGCTGAGCATGTTGGCTCACACATTTGGAAGTTTCCCGTCCTGAAAGAAATTCTTCTTTGCCCAGGATTGTGTTGCCAGAGGCACTTTTTCCAGACTTTGCCCATCCCACCAAGACCAGCCTGAAAGCTGAAGAAACAAAACCCCATGTTGCTGTAAAGGTGCTGCATCCATCAGGTGAACACTTTGTATGTTGATGGACTCACCTCTCTTTAAATGTAGGTCCTCTTCAGCCATGTTCAGCTGCTTTCTAGAGTCCTGGATGGCTTCAGGTGTGTGATTTCACACTGCAACTTGAAAGTGAAAGGCGAAGAAACAGGTTAGTCAAACTGGTTTTCAAACATTCTTCACAGTAGAGAGGACAGTCTTGTCCGTTTGCTTCTTTCCAGACTAAGATATGATTTTAATAGCTTCAGCAACATTCATGTCATTAAATATATTAATTCCACTTGAAATCCCAAAATGACATCTAAGACGAGCTGCATTAGTAGAGACCAGTGAATACCTCTGAAGTAACCAACAAGTCAGATACATTCTCATTCGCAGCTTTAATTAACACATTTAAGTTTGAACTATTCCCCAAAATATATTTTAAAATAGATTATAATTGCTCTGAAATGAGCTACAGAGCTTCTTTAGTTTAAAAAAAAAATCTATATATATATATTTCATTCTTGATTCTATAATTCTCAGTGTCAGGCATTAGTTTCAATATAGAGAAGCTTCCAGCCAGGTGGGATTCTAACGTTACTATTTTAATTACATTTGTTCGTGGAGAACTACAGAGAACGATCATTTCAACTGCGTCACATTTGCTTCACTCATGTTTGCATCAGAGTAGTTGAACAGCATTCCTGTGTGTGAGATAAGAAGGTGATAATCAAAATCATGTTATATTTTTGGTGAGGATTTTAAAAACAAATGCACAAGGAGGATGATCAAAGGAGTGACTCTATAGACATCTCTTGTTATGTTTAATTATCCCCTTTTTTAAAATCACATTATCTTCATGATAAGGATTTTTTGTTGAATGTGTTCGGTGTGACTGTCAAATGCTAAAGCTCTGAATAAGAACATCAGACAGAGAGGGGGATGGGTAACATTCCTATTTGAAATATTCTGTCTTTAAGTTGTGAGTTTAGCTGAGGAATTCATATATTTTGTCTGGTTTGATTAATGATTAGTTTAATCTTGTTTTATTAATTTGTTGTTCCCTGCAGCAGAAACAACAGTGTAGCATATAATGCATACAGTTTAGGAGAGTCTTTAAGACAGTTTTAAGTATTTAATTTAGATTTAAGACATACTTGAAAGAAAAATATTCTTTAATACTTAAGACTTAACACACTGGCAGGAATAAAACTGATAAGTGATGCTACCAGTGGTGTACACTAAATTAACTGCCAAATCTAAGACAAGAGACTGTAGGAATTTCAGTGTAAACATCATCTAATGGATTTGGCAATGGATTGACAAAATATAACTCCAGATGTGCTACTTGTAAATCAGTGTTTCACTATTTTAAATCCACAGCAGCTGTAAGATAATTATGTACCACCTGAAACCAAGATCACGTTTTCAAACTCCCTCTGTGTTTAGTTGAAAGAAACACAACATCACTTAGTTATAGAATCTTATTTATTTTTATTAACTCAAATTAATCATGGGCTTACAAGTAACAAGTATTGCCTCAACAGCTGTTATAATAATCAAAGACCCTCTGACACACAAACACAGACACAGGTAGTGTCCTCAGGCGTAGTACTGAAGGTTTGCCTTCTTCTTGGCTTGCACCTCCAGGATTCCCTCCATGTAATCCTCGTGGTTCAGCTCTGTGGCTCCGCGGCGCAGCGCGATCATACCGGCCTCCACGCACACAGCTTTGCACTGGGCTCCGTTGAAGTCGTCGGTGCAGCGAGCCAGCTCCTCGTAGTTGACGTCAGGACTGACGTTCATCTTGCGGGAGTGAATCTGCATGATGCGAGCTCTGGCCTCCTCGTTTGGCATGGGGAACTCGATCTTCCTGTCCAGACGACCTGAACGGAGCAGCGCAGGGTCCAAGATGTCCACTCTGTTGGTGGCAGCAATCACCTGAAGATATGAACAGAGTTACTGTAGTTAAACTGTGAACATTATACTGTAAAGTGATGCTAGACACCACAAGTAAGTTTAGGAAAGTCTTTGTGTTTAGTTTTTCATTCCGTACCGTCCATTATGTCCACATTTCATGGTTGAATTTTCTTGTATTTACTTGATTCATTTAATTTTCTTTTGTGTCCATTTATACTGAATATGTATATGTATGTACAATGTGATGTTTAGTGGAGTTTTGGTTGTAGATATATCATGACATGCTTATATGCTGTTGTTTGTTGGTATTAAATACTGTATTACAGTAAAGTGATACAAATTCCTGAGCTCTGCAGCGTAATTTCTTTATTACTTGACACTTTTGCTCGTCTGTATTAACACCACAGAACAATTACTGAGATGTACAGTTTTAGTTTGACTTTTCATTTGTATGGAGGTCAAACTTTTGGACACCACAGTGAGGTATCTGAGATCCTGACATCCGTACCATCTGTGTTTAATTAGTTTCCTTTCCCATGAGTTTGCTATCCATATGTCAAAGGTCAATTATCAATATCAAATTAAGGCAGGATGTGTGCCTGCCACAGGATGTGTGTATGTTAAGTTCCTTTGTCTTTAGGTTCTCGGAGAAAACCCTATATAAGAGAGTTTCAAAATGTTATGGGGGTGTGATGATCACCCAGGCTAGACCAGTGCCTGAAGATGCTGTACTTTCTTTAATAAACCTTTTTTATATTTAAAGACAGTGTCAGCGGAGAATTTCTTCTACAACTTCATACCATCCTTTTATATCAATTAACTTCAACAGCTATACATATCTTATGTCAGCTTATCAGGTGTTTTAAACAGGTTTATTAGCCGCAGCATATTTACCTTGACCTGCATGTTGGGCTGGAATCCATCCAGCTGGTTGAGCAGCTCCAGCATGGTCCTCTGCACCTCTCTGTCTCCGGCCTTCTCGCTGTCAAACCTCTTGGTTCCGATGGCGTCCAGCTCATCGATGAAGATGATGGACGGGGCTTTCTCTTTGGCCAGGGCGAAGGCATCTCTCACCAGCTTGGCTCCATCTCCGATGAACATCTGGACCAGCTGTGGACCTGCCAGCTTCAGGAATGTGGCCTTGGTCTGAGCGGCACAGGCCCTGGCCAGGAGGGTCTTCCCAGTGCCAGGTGGTCCGTACATCAGGACCCCTTTAGGTGGCTGGATGCCCAGGTTCTCAAACTTCTCCTTGTGGTTCATGGGCAGGACGATGGCCTCCACCAGCTCCTGGATCTGCTTGTCCAGCCCTCCGATGTCGCTGTACTGCTCAGTGGGGCGCTCGTCCACCTCCATGGCCTTGACTCTGGAGTCATACTCGGTGGGTAAGGTCTCCAGGATCAGGTAGGAGTCTTTGTTGACACCCACCAGGTCTCCGGGCTTCAGCTTCTCGGCGTCCACCAGCCCGATCACCGGCAGAAAGTAGGTCTGCCGGGTGGAGGTCTTGATGACGGCGCACTTTCCTTTCCTCTGGGAGTCCAGGTCCACGTTAGCCCCGTCCTCCTCCTGGTCGTTGGGGTCCACGTCCAGCAGCTCGATCACGTTAGACACCAGGTACGGAAGCGTCTTGTTCACCTTTATCTTCTCCGTGTTTTCTTTGATTTTATCCTTCATGGCCTGCAGTTCGTGGGTCACACGAAGCACTTCGCTCTTCATGATCTTTATTTCGCTGTCGAGGAGACGAGTTCGCTGAACTATCTCCTCTGTGGACATTTTTAACACTTCTTCGCCGATACCATCCTCCACTTCATCCCAAACTGATTTGTCACTCAGCGACGCCATCTTTGCTCTGTCTGCCTGAACTGTGACCCACCGGAACATAAAGCCGCCGCTTCCGGAAATAACCGATGCCGCTTCGCAACTGCACCGAATACCAAGACCGAGGATGACACGAAGCTGAAGCTCTATTAATGCTGTTTCTGTGCTGCCTGTAACTGCAAGAGCGCGAAAGTAAGTTGACGAGCAATGCACAGACAGATGTCGACGTTATTTGCAACTTTTTAGCACACAACTCGCCGATTCTAACGTGCTAACGGCGCGTGTAGCTTACGTTTTCATGTTAGCTAGTGTTGCTAATGCTAGCTCTGCGGCTAACTGCAGCTAGCAAGTGTGTTTGTGTCGCTCGTTTTCAAGGCTGTCAAGACGTCCTGCTCGGTTATAGATAAAGTTGTCAACTACATTTAGCATGCTGGACTGTTTAAAGCACACATGATACATTAGGGCCCCACATGAGTGAAAGAGTTTCAAGTAACATTAAGAAATGTCAAAGCTAGTGTGTGTTCGCGCCACCGCTGCAGCTGCACCAGTTGGTCTTCATTCATTTGCATGTGGTTCACTCAACTTTGATGGATGGCGATAATTAATCAGAATTAATAAAGTGTTTAGGTTATTAAGTCGTGGTTCTGTTAATCTTTTCAGGAAAGACGCAGCTGCCAGGGATAAGCAACAAGAAGAGTGTGTTCCTGCAGAGTCTGGTCCACTGTGGGTTTTGCTGTTTCTACTGTAATATAGACCCTAGATCCACTGCTTTAACACACCTGCTGTGAAGTTATCTAGCCTGAGTTGCTGCGTGCTCTTCGGTGGCAGCAAGTTAACGTAAGGAGCTGAAGAGATGGACCAGAACAACAGTATACCAGCCTTCCAAGGGCTGGCTTCCCCTCAGGTAACATCAGTTTGACGTCTTCACAATGAGCTCACCCTTGTCCTTAACACAGGGTCATATTTTTCACCTCATGTTCTGAGCTCACTGTAGCTGCCCAGCATAGCAGCAACCTGATCCCGCCTCACATGACGCAGCATCTTGTACATCTACCATTGTGACTTGTGTCTCCAGCCATGTCTAATTTAAATCGATTTATATTGATTGTGCAGTTTGTTCAACACACTTCATTTACTGAACGAAGCATGACAGTCATGGGAATGTTAAACACGACTGTTTAGAGGGAAAGTTACCCACCAAACGCTTAACAGGTTTGGAGGGTAACTTTGTTGGTGAACAGCCGGTTGGTGTGTCAGATAGTGTCACACACTGGTATGGAAAAAAGTACTTAAAAGGGAGTCTTGGTCTTGAGCTGTGAGCCTCACTTTGGATGTTGCTGCAGATATCTATTTCTGGAATTTCCTCCTAATTATATAAAAAGCAAGTCAACTTAAACACATGCCCATATTGGTTTGAAATTACTTTTTAAGTCTGTTCTCAATTTTTGACCCAGTGTAATTCTTTTACTATCACTAGAAAGTAGCTGTGTTGCTTACAGAGTTTAAACCCTCAAATCTTTAGTTGGTTTGACGATCAAATGAAAGACTGATATCATTTTCTTTCTCTAAATAAGAGAGGCAAATTAAAAACATTGTGACACTCAGGATACATTTTTAATTTCTGCTCAATCACAACCTTGTGTGCAGGGCGCCATGACCCCAGGCATGCCAATCTTCAGTCCCATGATGCCATATGGCTCGGGCCTGACACCACAGCCAGTCCAGAACACCAACAGTCTGTCTATACTGGAGGAGCAGCAGAGGCAACAGCAGCAGCAGCAGCAACAACAGGCACAGCAGGCCAGCACAGGTACAACAAATATTCTCATCACTGGTGTCTTCCCCATTCTGATAAACTGATCTTAATATTAATCATTCGTCTCTCAATCATAGTAGATATTGACCTTTAGTTCATATTACAGAGAGAGAGAAAAAAACATTATCTGTCCTTCAGGCCTTCCAGGGACGTCGGGACAGACCCCTCAACTTTTCCATTCCCAGACAGTAGCAGGCACAACCACCACAGCACTGCCAGGAAACACGCCGCTCTACAACACCCCACTGACCCCCATGACCCCCATCACGCCAGCCACACCTGCCTCAGAGAGCTCTGGCATCGTACCACAGCTACAGTATGTTTCTTATCCAAGTGAGAGAACTGACAAGAGTGTTAGTTTATGCCAGCTGTATTTATTACTCAACCAGCTAATAAATAGTTTTTCACCTTTTTGTTTTGTTACATTTGCCAAAGGTGACTGTTTACAAAGTTTACTGTTGGAAATACATATTTTGACATAAATTTTGCTCAAGGAGGATTTAAATTTATACAGACCCTAAACTTAAATAGAGACAACAAGACTACGTCAGAGTGTGTTGGTAACTACAACTACATTGTCAATATTACTTCTTTTACTCACTTGTTTTATCTCTACTTCTCTTGTACTCTTCACAATCAGAAACATAGTATCGACTGTAAATCTGGGCTGTAAACTGGACTTGAAGACCATTGCGCTGAGAGCCAGAAATGCAGAGTACAATCCAAAGGTGAGACTGCCATACATTGCTGTAATCAGCTTTATGTTGCTGAACAGTTTGACTTTTCTAGCTGAAGACAAACATTTTATGTTTGTTTAGTGTTAAGTCTAGAGCATGATATCTTAAAGACTTTGGCCAGACTTGATGGTTCCAATTAGGGGTGGGACTTTAATGCGTTAATTATGATTAATTAACTGGAGGTCTGTTTATTTTTGGCCAGGGATATTTTTCTTTACACATTTTCAGTGGCCACGGTTTCCACTGTTCTGAATGTACTTGAAATTGCACTTTTAATGTATAACAAACATTTTCAAGACATTAAAAGAGCTTGAGTTTATATAAAGTTCTATGAAAGCTTGAATACAGCCACCATTATGATTTATAGTGC
>OMNN01023806.1:0-18006 GCA_900302755.1 Chromis chromis
AATGTAGTTGAAAGATTAAAAAGCTAGTATAGGTCATTGAGTCGATATTTGTTATTATTATCATTATTATTATTATTATTATTTTTTAAAACAACGATAATAATCATAATAATTCTTTCTACTCTGAAGGAAGTAGAACAGTCCAGCTCTCCTAGTGTTATCACTGCTATGTTTGATGTTATTCCTCCAACTTTTTTTTTCTTTCTTTCCAGAAGCAGCTGTACCATGTGCACACGCTGCCATCATTTCTGTATTTGATGTTATTATTATTATTTTTCTGCCCCGTCAGAGGCATCTGTAACATGTGCGGAGCAGCCAGCAGCATTTGGCTCGTCGTCCAACTGTTAATGAGTCCAGAATGGCTGATGCGATCTGATCCATACAGCCGTTTGGATCAGCGGGACCATAACTCTCTTTGAGAAAATTTATGAATATGAATGATATTCCTCTGCTGCCTGATGAATTATAGAAGCTGTGCTGTGTAAAACAGCTCATTCAGAGTGGGGGACAGGGGAGAGCTGCTCTGGGCCTGCTGGGCTCCAACATCCACCCAGAGTGCGTCAGTGAAGTCGGTTATTATCTGTAGACTCTTTTAATATGAGAGGATAAAGTGAAGACATATTGGATTGGCCACGTTCGCCAGGGCTGAAATATGAATTTTTGCCAGCAGCAGCACGTGGTTTGTCTTGTGCAGCCCATTTAGTTTCTGAAAATATCACTGAAATGATGAGGTCTGCACCTACTTTAGCCGCACAGCTAAATCACTGCACAATGAGCCAATCTGGGTTTGTGTTCCCTCTCAGAGAAAGGGAGGAGAGCTGGAGCTGGGCCTTTAGGGTGCAGTGGGTGGCGTTTGGGTGACAATTTCAGCAACATAACCACAACTGACTTCAGAGCAATGAGTTGCACACTGTTGGAATTTTATTAAAAACAGACTAAATAAAACAGGAATTTCTTCTGATTGAGGATCCTGTTGGTGCGAAAATCTGGACCATTTTACTCTCAGACAGTAAATGTTGATTATATACATGTAGATGAGCCATATATGAGAAAAACAGGGCTAGGAAGGAAACTCCAGTCTGGTTTCCTGTTGGAGGAGACGTTTTTCAGCTGTTGTTAAACAACTTATTTGTATGCACAGAGCGGTGATTTGTCTCTACTTACTGCTGCTTGCTATTACTTAACCTAACTAATCTTCTCATAATGCATAGAAGAGAAAATGGTTGCTGCTGTAAATGTTTTTGCTTTGTACTCCACCTACTGCTACAGTCGATTAACTACCTCTCACTTCACCCACAATAGCAGCACTGCTGCTCCTGACTCGGCCCCCTCCTTCAGATGTGACCATGATGTCTCCCCGGTGAAACTGAAACACATCCTTGTATTAACCTGATGTGCATGTGTGTGTTGTAGTGTGAGGCTCCTGCTCGCAGCATTCTCGTAGATTTACTGTGCCATGTGTCACCACAAACCCTGCAACCCCCCCAGAGCCTGCAGTTGCTGTCCTTCCCTGGGACTGAGGCTGGAGGGAGGCCTGCAAGCAGGAGAGCCGGGGCTTCTGGATTTAATGAAGCTCCGACCCTGCTAGACCTCGCAGAAGTATCACAATCACCGTCGAGTCCACAGATGGTTTATGGGATGTCTTTGTTGGGGCCCAAGCCTAAATATGCTCAGATCCTGAGGCCTCATTGGTTGGGCTGTGTTAGTGCAGGATGAAGCTCAGAGGCTGTGCTCACACTTTGTTCACCAGTTTCCACCAAAGCTGCTTCCACTGCACAGTTTGTTTGATACTGCCACAGTTAGATAGTAACCTCACATGCCGCATTTAGCATCTATAAACACTGTGCGATAAAATAGTCAACATTTATCACACTATTAAATAGTCATGAACAGATATCGATGCTTTCTTAGTCTGAGAGTCTGTATCAACAGCTTGATACCAGTGAAGTTAAAAGCATATATACAGACATGCTTACTGTTATTTATGTATTTGCTGACAGCTTTAACTACTTATAACTATATGAAAAAATGTACTGAATACATCACCTAGTTAGAATGATACAGTATGACATGGCAAAGATTTATTTATGTGTTATGCTGTGTTATATAGAATTTGATAACTGAATGCTTCAAAGGAGATGTACATGTTGACAAATACAAGAATATACATGTTAAAAGGTGCCTTATATCTTCTTACAACTATAACCTACTGTGTTCAGGTGTTTTCTAAGCAATTAAACAAGTACACTGGAAGAAGAGAACTGTAGGTCCAATGTAAATGAATTGCTTCACTTAGTAACGCACAAGTTAAGTTCAGGAGTCAAATTAATGATGCTGCTTTAAGTTAGATGCATTTAAATCATTCGAATCCTCTAAAATGAACAGTTTGCATTGGTGCAACTTCATTTTAAGAAAACCAACTAAGTTTGCTCTTATTCCAAGATGGACATTATGACATCACACACACACAATGCTTAAAAGAGTAGTAAACCTAATTTCCGCACTTTTGCTGAATATCGAAAACCAGTTTAAAAGGACAAAGTATAATTTCAAGTTAATGGAATCCAAAGCCTGATTCTAACCCGTCTGATAAGTGAGATTTATTTGGAACAGTACTTTACTTCAGTGACAGCTCAAATTCACTTACAGTGCACCTCATTTATTTAGTTGTCACTATCCTATTAATTCAATCTATGTAATTTGACCCATGTACTGTAAATTCACTTGAGTAAGCTGGACTTGTAGCTTTGTGTTCCTAAAGTGAAAAAAACACCTCAAAAGTGCACATACATATGAGTAATACCAGACATGTGACCAGGAAGTGTGTAAACTGGACACGTTTGAAGACGCAGATCTTTATTTTTTACGTTACTCAACTTGAATGATTATTTACATCTGTCAGCTGTGTTTTAATTATTCAAGTGCATGTTGGCAGGTCATTTTTTTTTTTTTTTAACTCCTGGCCTGCTAATGCTAGCTAATAGTAGCAAGGACGGCTAAGTAAAACTGCCATACGGTTCACATTAAAGCTTGTAACATTAGCTACAACCGTGATTATATGGCACTGCAAAGAATTTACTGAGCTAATCTGTACCAACTTAAAATGCTAATTTGATGCAGTGCGTTAAAAGATTAAAGAGTCATGGCAAGTACAGGATGCACACGCATGCAAGTGAGCACAACATATGTGATGTGTACGTGCGTACAACACTCACACTGCTACACTTTGAGCCCCTTTGTAAAGTTTAAAATGCTAATTCAAACGTGCAGTTTCATCTTTGTTGTTAACCTCTCTGTATATACACAGGACATCACACTTTTCACACAGGTTCTTGTTGGCTATTATACCGGAACACAGTCAGTAGCTAGGTCCAAATGCCTTAACACCGCTCATCATCCAGCATTTTTACTATACTGGAAGGTTTAATGTCTTCAGCTAATGCAACTGAAAGCCATTCTTAAGCTATTTGCCTTCCATCTGAACTAATATCTGGATTATATGACTTCATTTGTCTCCATCAACACTGGTCTTTGCTTACGGTGCTGCAGAAGGGCATTTGGTGAAATAAAAAGTAATCTTAAAAAGCTAGTCAGCCTTTGTTAGGCTTAATTTATTTATTTGTTTCCTAAATTCTGCTGAATGAACTCTTCAGTTATAAGGCAGACTAACTTATTTTAAAGTGGCGTCTGTGATTCTGGAGACAGATTGTTGGTTAGCATGTGCCAGATTTACCATCCCTACCACTCCCACTGCCCCATTTCCCCACCACCTCTCCCCTCCCCCTCTGTGTCCCCTACTACCATGCACAACTACGACTGTGCACGAGCTCAAATGTTGGAAAAGTGTCGTGTGAATTAGTCTGAGTCACTTTGCTTGTTCCACAGAGTGAAGGTGGTCTGGATTTTTTTTTTTCATTGCACACAGAGAACTTTTATCTACTGGACACAGAGGACATATTCTCTGAATTTGATTAGATTTGCTGACTCTAGCTTTAGGTTGAAACAGCTGGAAAGCACAATTTCACTTGCCATTTTTATGTTGGATCAACTTAACAAAGTTATCTAAATGCAAGTACCTTTTTTAAAAGTAACTTTAACAACTCAGCATAAAGAAAAAGTCACTTTTTCTTTTCAAGGCAATGAGTTTCATAGACTTTTTTTCAGGGGAGATCATTTTTAAAGTGTGCATATTACACATTTTGAAATTACACAGGACTAATTTTCAGCCTAATTCTATTTTTGGAGTTAATATTGCTTAAATTTACACAGTTTCAATCCATTAGCCGGCTGCAAAGTGCAGTAAAAAGAAAAAACTACATCAACATACTTGTTTGGAACGCTCTCCCTTTAGCAGCACCACTTCTCCTCAGTACATGTTTATGTTGATTCAAGCATCTCAGAGAACTTGCTACAGTTCCTCTGTTGATCTAATTTATCTCAGTGTCTTCTCTCTCTCTCTTCATGTAATCCCAAACATGGCTCCATGATGTTGAGATCAGGGCTCTGTGGGGGCTGGATCATCTGCTGCAGGACTCCTTATTCTTCTTGTTTGTTCTTTTTTGACTCAGGCTGGATGTGTGGCCTCCTTGTTCTGCAGCAGAATGAATCCTGGACCAGTCAGATTCCTTCTCTGAAGCTGCTGTATGACATCTAAAGTGCCTTAAACATTTGCAGTGCAGTTTACATCCGAACAAATCTGGAGATTTATTTGGCGACTAGGCAGAAAACGTTCAAGTGGGGTGGAGCTGCACTGGGGGAATTCTGATCCATGACCTCAGTATTTATAAAATCTTGGCTATGCTGCTGCTCAACCACAATTACCAACAGCAAAGCAATTGCTGAACATCAAATAATTTGACTTACTTCATATAGTATTTGCAAATGAGCAAACACACTGCACTACTTGGGTGTAGTTACTGTATGAGCAATGTCACTCCAAAGTTGCAAGCACTTACTCAAGTTTCCACTCTACTTTATTTGCACTTTCTTTTGCACTAGCAGCAAAAAAAAGACAACTTTTACTACTTCTGCAACTTCAGCTCGGAGCTATTATAATCGTTTCTATAGCATGTGCGAAATAAGAGAGGAAATAGAGACCCTGCAGCCCTAATCAGACTCTGTGTCTATCAGAGTCATTTGGTGCAGAGACAAACACAGGAACCGCAGCGGCTTCACAAGCTCCTAATGGACGGATGAGACGCTTCTAATGAATGCACTCATCATCTGTGACTGTGTGTGTGTGTGTGTGTGTGTGTGTGTGTGTGTGTGTGTGTGTGTGGTGGGGGGTGTTTATGGGTTTATGACAGTCTTTTGGTGTTGCAGCCAAACAGACGCCCCTCTCCTTTAAGCTCCAGTGTACAACTGAAGAGACACATATTTCAAACACATGCTTGCTCATCCGCTTCTTTTCTCTCTTCCCCCCTTCTGTCGCCTCTGTCTCTCTCTGTTTTCCCACAGAGAGCGAATCCAATCTGGAGAGGTATGAAAAGAAGGAACGGAGGGCTCTTTTCAGCGTCACATTCCCACCAGAAAACAGGAAAAGTAACTGGTAAATAAATAAATGAATATCTATATAAACCCCCCCAATCATTTCTCCTCTGACCTTCTATTTATTTATCAGCAGCAATGCAATCACAGGAACCAAAGGTCTTACTGTAAAGTCTTTTCTTTTAATAGGAATCCAGCATCAGCAGTGCCATCGCACAAAGAAACAAGAGACAACGACACAGAGGAAAGAAGAGAGGAAAACATACAAGTAAGAACATTTCACATGGAGGAGAGGAACACAGTGACTGGAGGTCGCCTGCTCGTTCATAAAACCTTTAACTGTGGCCCCATGGCTTGTCTAGTAAAAAAAAAAAAAAAAGCAGAGGGGAAATCAGCAGCAAAAACCTCCAGAAACTTTGTTCCTCCAGTCAGGTGAGTAAATACTGGGACAGAAAGCGAGAGGAAGTTAAGGGCAGAAAGGAAGAGTCAATAATTAAAAAATTCAAAATTTATAATTTATATAGAAGCGTTGCTTCTGTTTTATTCCAACCGTTTCCTCCCCTCTGTCCCATCAGCAGAGTCTAACTCAGTACTGTTAACAATTAAACGAATCAAAGACACAAAGAGCTCATCGGACTGACATCGGAACAGATAATTCAGACAGTCGGCACAACAACATGGAAAAAAACAGAATCTAAAGAACATGGCAGACAAAAAGAAAAAAAAACAAAATCTATATTACAGTAAGATGCCACATCCCGAGAGGACAAAAAACAATATTCAGCATATTCAACTCATTCCAATAAGAAAGACGAGGTTACTCACTTTATATACAATAAATTAGAAATATTTCCTATCAAGAAACTCCTATTTAGTCTTTTTTTTATTCTTATTTTTCAGTAAGCATTCCCCTCCGACAGATTCAACACACAAAGAGTTTAAACGACGAAATAACGTCTTCAAAAATGACGAGTGACTTGAGGCATGCGCAAACCATGTAAACATTTGTACTCGTAAATAGAGGATTTGATGCTGCTCATCGAGAAAAACAAAATCGTAGCGCTTCTCTGTTTGACTTTTGCGTAAGAGGCTGGTTGTAGACCCGTTCATTTCAAAATAAAAGCTGACACGATATCAACTCAACTGGGAGGCAAAGACCCCACGCTAGTGTGTGTATGGAAACTACATAGGCTATATAATGATTATGTAGGTGTCTATTTAAAAAAAAAATGTTGGTACACAAGCAACCGTCCAATACCACACACACACACACACACACACACTCTCTCTCACACACACACAAGCCAATGTGTTGTTTATGATCCGTCCATAAAACTGCCATGGGACGCCGACACTTCAAATAACACCAGAGCGACAGAGCGGCCTTCCAGCATGGCCTCTTCATGTTTTAACACCCGGATCAATAAAAATCTGCATAAACTGAAGTCTAACCAGATAATACTCGGGGCCATTAAATGCACACACTATTGCTGAAACATTTAGCGCGGGAATAAATCCGAACTGTTATGTTGTGTCCGTTGATATCGGCCTGTGATAGAACCTCTAGGAAACATATTTTCAGGAAAAAAGAGTGGAATTTAAAAAAAAAATGTCGGTAAACATCCGATCGAATAGTTCGCTCTTTCCGTCCGGGTTGCGTTTGGGAACCGCCGTTGCGCACGCTTGTACTATTTTTCCTGAAATGAGAGAGAAAGCCGCCTTGCATAGCAGAAAATACACAATATAATGTATGTATAAAAATAGAGCTGATTCTTATTTTTTTAATGCAACGCCAAGGAACACGCTGAATAAAGATTTGGACTGTGGCGACCAAGAAGATATTATTGATTTTTGTCCGCAGACCTGTGCTACGTGCGCACATGGATCTGTGCGCACTAGAATGAAATGAGTAAACGAAGTAGCAGCCTTGGAGGATTTGTACTGACCAGTCTAATTTAAAAAAATGTCGTGTCGGTTCTAAAAGTGTTTATCGGAGAGTAAGTGGTGCACAAGCATGCTGCGCCAGGATTTGAGAAGAAGCTACTAAAAGTGTATCTGCGGTTTGCATCGTGGAATTTGGGTCAGAGCAGCGGTTGATCCTCACTGATTCTGAGGGTGTAATTTGCCTGAATAAATCTGACTTGGATTCACACAAAAACACTGAGCCTTGATGCTGGAAACTTAGTTTGAACATGCAACTTTAGGCTCATGTGACGCGTAAAGGGTGACTATCGATAGCCGATACAGGCCGCAGATGAGCCGCCGCCGCCGCAGCGCATAAAGCATCCGGAGAGCAAAGCTGCAGGGCGGAGATCCACGATATTGACAGCAGCCTAATCGGATCCCCAGCTGCTGAGTCGGGTTAACACCCCTGCCTCCACATCACTTCCAAACTCCCCTCCTTCTCCTCCACCCCCCCTCCGGTATCTTGCTCATTACTTAGGCCGACAACCGGGAAACAAACGGCGGCTGGCTGCTTATATCAACGCCGGCCATCAGGCGCTTTCTAATCAAATTCTGCCAGCAATGAGAGAAACAAGAAAAAAGAGAAGAAGAAAAATAAGGATGGAGCGCAGTGTGTCTACGTGCAGCAGCCCATCTGCTCCTCGTGCTTATTAATGGCCATGTGAAATCCCGGTTTCAGCACCTCCGCGCGTCTCCGGTGTCAACAATACAATAAATAACTAATAAAAGGAAGAGCTTGAGGAAAAAAAGGAAAAGCTTCTTTCTCTCGGTTTTCCCTCCCACTCGTCCTCATCACTTGGCGGTTTGCTGCTTCCTTTTCTTCCCTTTCATAATGTAGCCTATTATCAAAGCCTAATTAATAATCTAATACAGGCGAAAAACCACGAGGACGTAAGAACAATGTATGAGTTCATCAAGCAAACAGTCCAATCCGCAGTTTTATATGGAGTCAGACTCATTTAAAGGAGAAGAAGTCCGGGAGGAATTGTTGGTCGTCTGAGTTTTACCATCATCCTCCATTAATAGGCCTACAAATGATTCCAAAGTTCCAGCCTCCGTCCATCTCACTGAACATCAGACACTCTTAAGACTTGAGTTTTAACGTTACGGCGTCCACTAGAGATCAATAAAGCTATTGATCATGTGTAGGATATAGATTGGCGTGAAGCTCACGAAGTGAAGGTTAAGACAGAGTGAAAACAGCAGACGTATATATGTATATTTTTGCAGTTCTTGGGAAAGGCCATTTCGTGTCTAAGAAACAAGGGGCTCTACGGTGGATACATGGTGTGAGCGTGCGTGCGTCTGAGTGTAAGTGTGAGTCCCGCTAGTCCTTGGGTTGGTCCTTGCTCTGTTTCTTCATCTTCATCCTCCGGTTCTGGAACCAGATCTTCACCTGCCGCTCCGTCAGGTTGAGCGCGCGCGCCACCTCGTGCCGCCGGTCCCGCGTGAGGTACATGTTGAACAAGAACTCCTTCTCCAGCTCGAGCGTCTGGTATTTGGTGTACGGACACCGCTTCTTCCTGGAGGAGCGTGCATGCAGCCAGTTGGCCGAGGGGTCATCTGGAAGAGGAAAGGAGAAGAAAATAAGAAAGGAAGACATTAAAATAGAACAAAAATAAATACACTCTAATTATGTTTAGTTTTGTTTTGGAACATGTGGCAAAGCACTCAAAACAGAATCTCTCCGTGCGTAAAAGTTGGACAACCTTGTGCGTAAGAGCTTAGCTCCATAACACCTGACTCTGCAATTGACACTTTAGTGCGTAAACTAGGTTTATGGTGTCAACAGGGGCGCAATTTTGACACAAGTGGACTCATGGCTGTTTTATTTGACATCACGTTAAAGACCGACGCCTGCTTTCTCTGACCAACAGAACACGGAATACGAACGGAGCGCCTCGATGTGCAGAATTTAGAGGACGAAATTATGAAAACAGTCTGATTCCAAGACTTATATATTTCGGTTATCTTATTATTATTATTTCATACACTCAGAATGTGTGTGTTTCTAAACGGGACCAGTTTTTAGAACCATTCCTATGTTTCAAAATGTATCAGTTAAATTGAAAATGCGTGCGTAAAACAACTCAAACAAAAGCAAAACTAAATTTAAAGTCCTAACGCGGCATTGTTTTCATTCGGTAAGAGTACAGGCGTTATATGATCCTCTTACATTTCATTCGGTACGCTTATATACAGAAGCAGAACAATAACTAAATGCACAAAATGTGTTTTCCTTTGCAAAAACACATTTAAGGAAACTAAAGGTGATAGCCTTCTGTAAAGGATTTGTAATGACACTATGCTCCAGTGAGAACTACAAGCTCCGTCTCGCGTAAAAGAAAAAAATACACAAATCACGTCTTTTATTGTGGAAACTTTGGTCTAAAATAGTAAATAACCATGTTGTAGCGTAATGCGTAAATATAAGGGCTCTGAAATGTGATCTCCCTGTTTTCCATGGAGAGCAAATTATGAATTATCCGCTGTCATGATTTTTTTTCTTCCCATTCTCTCTTTTTTTCCCTGCCGTATCAGCCTCTCTTGTTTGCCAGGCCACCCTGGCTCCTCCACCCCCCCCTTCCCACCACCCCACCCCTCTTTATAGCTTTCAGACCGATGTAATTAGCAGAGACTTCTTGTTTGGGACGCATGGGTCTGGTTTAGGGCTGAAAGCTATCTGCTCTTCCCCTCTGCAGAGAACTGAGGCATCTCAGCTATGAGGCAGCTTGCAGGGAGTCTCACGGCATTGTGGCTCTTAAAAGGACAATTCCGCAAAGACAGAAAATAAAAGAAAGGAGAAGAAGCCCTTTGCCCATTTTCGACCCCTCCAGAACTGTGTCTAATTGCACAATGTCTGAATTTACCTATGAAGCAACTACCAAAACACATTTTTAGAAATTGCAAAAAGACCAGAGCTGTTTCTGGTTCATTTTCACTTTTACATCTTCTAAATAAAACCTTTAACCAAGGGCAATTTATTCCCTGTGGTTAGGTTAGGCTCAGTTTCCAGTCAGTCAAACCAACAAACAGACTCTCCCACTTTCTACAGAGTATAAAATCAAAAACAAATTCATTATAAAAAGGTCAATCTTGAAATTTCTGCCTTTTCATTGGGTGGAGCTTGTCCTTACAATTCAACATAACAGCTAAAGCTAAACAAGGAGTGTGTTCTAAAAGCCATGAAAGGTCAACTACAAAGATGTGGAGAGCAGCATGCAAAGTGGAAAACATGACCACACTGGGATTATTTCTTTTTTACGCTGTTGTTTCTCCGTGGCATTTTATCAATGACTCCCTCCCAGTCAGTAGTGCGATTCAAAGTCTGGAGCACAACTCAAAATGTGACTCCAGGAGGGGATTCTGCTCTGGATTTATTGTCAAAAAAAGTTGGTTTATGTAGAGTCAATGGCTGTTTTTGTTATACTAGAGCTTTCCCAAGGCGGTGGAAGTCAGACTGAGTGAAACACAGCACACGCGTAATCTAACCATCAGGGTGAGTTTTGGAATAAAGGTTCCATCTAAATCAGTTTTGGCAGTGTTCAGGCCAAAGAGCTTCTTACTGATGTCTGACTGCAAAAAAAATAAAAAATTAGAGATTTATCCGTGCAGCTAGGTGCAGTTCGGGTCTGCAGGGCAGTGGGGTGATAAAGGTTTTTTGTTCATATGTTAAATGCAGCCTCAGTCCTTCGGTCTTAAATGGGAGAATGGATGATCTCACAAGACATGGGGGGAAAGACTGAGCTTCAGCGCCTTTTCAGGCCAGACAGGGAGAATTAAAATGTGTGTGTGTGTTTCCCTGCCTGAGGAGCCAGTCATTTCCCTCGCTAATCTTGGGTGGAGACTTCATCTGTCTTCAATTTCACTGGTAATATTTTACTACATGACAATCATATTTTCAGCAACTGCTAATCACATTCATGACAATGTATTTTTTTTCCTCCCACTTGTACACAAAGGACAATTCTGTGTGGCACCATCTGCATTAACTTCTTGTTTGATCAGATTCATATGGATTTAAGTGGCTTTTATGCTAATGTGAAGCTTCCATTCCTTATTGAAGTCCATTTCCACCAGGAAATGAAGTAAAATGTACTTGAGATGAGGCAAAATTCTGTTTTAAAAGTATTTTTTTGTATATTTTATGTTTAACTTATGTAATAATAGGTCATATTGAGATAATATCATCCATACTTTTGGCACAAAAACAACTTTTTCTGACTTGTTTTGTCACAAGTTTGAGATATTAACATAATTTTCACCTAAAATGTCTTAATTTTAAAGAAAAAGCCTTGTTTTCTCTTCATTAAATCTATCGTTTTTCTTGTGAGGCGTGCATGTGAGGTACTAAATGAATACAGCACTGTCCTCCCCTGGATATTGCCACCTAAATCTATGCCCAAAGGTTATCAATGTAGTTAGTTTTTTTATATGTGTAGATGGTTAACCAAATTGAACAAAAACGTGTTTGGAGGGAATGTTTTGACGTCACTCTTGACCTATTCTTCTTATGCTATTTACTTAATGTCAATCATCTGTCCTCAGGGTTTGATTTGCTATTTAAGTGTAGCATGTGAATTCAATGATCACTATCAAGACAACAAAAGAGCTCTCTCATGGTGGAAATTCCAGATCTGATTTACCAACAAACTTCTAATCAGCTGATCAATGAGATATCTGTTCAGCCAATCTTCAGCTACATAAATCTGTCAGATTTAGAAGGAAGTGATTACTAGATGTTTGTTTTCATTTTATAATTTAGACAGAAGCACGGAACGTAAAAGTCCCATTTGAGAAAATAGAATACTGATACATATTAGATGCAGGAGACTTTGTGGTTGGAACCAGATTGTGAGGCCAAGATGGCAGCCAGAGACAAATGCAGCATCACCTCAGCCTCTGCTCCTGTGTGGATCTGACATGAGATAGCCTCCCCTGTGTTCGTTCATTCGTCCGTCCCACCAGCCGAGTTATAGTTAGCGGCCATCATCAGTAAATACGTCCTTAATACCCTCTGGAATCAATTTCCTCCAACATGGCCAGCATGTAGAGGATCGATTTCATCTCAGAGTAAAATAATGCCTGGTAAAGAGGTGATGGTGGGTGTGGGTTGGTGGGGGGGGGGAGAGGTAGAGGGGTGCAGCGCTTTTGTCACATGGTAAAGTGGGTGCTTTGCATTCCCTGGGTGTATAATCACCTTCAGGACCATCCATTACCCTCGGAGCTGTGCCGCCACCGTGGCTGTCACCCAGGATGACAAACCGTTTGAGGGGTGGGAGGGTGGTGGTGGTGGTGGTGGGGGGAGAGTTGGGGTGCTCTTTTTCCTCCAAAGAGGTGGGAAGACAGAGAAGATGATGATAGATAGAAAGAAAAAAATACGGGTGGAAGGGGGGGCGTTGTAGCTTGTACAGTCCAATCTCAAAGTTCTCTCTAGGCTACATCCGTGTAGCTGCAGAGGAGACGTGTGCACATGGGCAAGCACATGGATGAAAAGATTGATATTCCCGTAAAGCTGCCCTGCTATAGCCTATGGCCCTGCAGCGTGGTGTCTTCGATTGTTGGCCTGTGTGCGTCTTTGCCTGGTGTCCACCTTGATTCATGTGTTGAAACAGTGACCGAAACGGCTACAAGACTAATATCACGTCCCGTCTCTTCCACTGTCTCCCCCCCCTGCCTTTGCAATTTCACCCTAATAGATCCAGAAATTGACCTCTCATATCCCAAAGGCACGTTATTACATTTCCCAAAGTCGTATTTTATCTTTACCCCCCTCCTTCCCTCGTCCCAATACCCCGATCCACCCCAACCTTTACACCCCATCTCACCCAGCCACCAACAGCAACACGCCAATTAATGGGGTTGTTCACCCGGCGTTATAACTTAATAAACTTCGGGGGTAATAACTTTCTCGCTCTGGCCGGCAGCAGCAGCAGCAGCAGCACAAAGACTGAAGTGTAATCTTGTAGTTTATTCTGGATGGCCGCCCAGCACCAGTAACACAAAGAGAAATCTGTAGCTGGATGCCAGCATTAACTGGACGTGGTGTTTTGGAAGGTGTAGGATTCCAGTGATGTTCACATGGCAGCCATTTTGAATACATGCAGAGGGAAACTCAGCCTGGGCCTCCCCTGCTGTTAAGACAGATAAATCATGCCGATGCTGTATTTTTTCTCAGATTCCTTACTGAAAAGTGAAACAGGCCTGAATTCAAGGAGCTCCGGTCGACAGTTTAGTAAATCTAAGCCACTATCACAAATTGAAACATCCTGCCTTCAAGCTGAGCTGCTGCTCTGAGCACCTGGCCTTCACAGTGCCCTCATTTGATCAGATTTACAAGTTTGGAGCTGGAAAGCATTACACTTCTGGTGTTGACAAAAAACAACATTCTGTTAGGAATGTTTCGCTGTTTGCCAAAACATATGAGGCACCAACTTATGTGCCTTCAGGATTCCCGAAACACCAACTATCTTTCCAAAACTCCTCATCTAAAAAGAAGAAGGGGGAAAAAAAAAGCAAGGACTCCCAAAAATTCTGCCATGCTGTAATGTTTTGCAGGCAAGCAGCTCATAAAGTCAAAGTTCTCTGTGGAATTTGGCCACTGTTGAATACTACATTGTTAGGCCACTTATGTGAAGGGGGCATAGAGCACAAAATATGACTTTGGGACGACATAAGACCCAGTGTGCCAACATGGGACTGACGATGCACCTTAAATTTTCAAACTCTCGAACATTTTTATTCACAAAATACCTAATTCTGGTATACGTTTGTTATATTTTAATAGCTCTGCATTCAATTTTTAGATATTTGTCTCATGCTCTTTACGTGAGAAGAAAGATTTCTAGATTTTGAAATGTGTTGGAGGCACAGTCAAGTAGTTTTTCTGACTTTGAAATAGCAAAGCCTTAGTGAAAACCTCGTCCAGTTTTATAAGTAGACAAAATGTAACATATTAGTGAGGTTTGGAGGTGCTTTGGGCAGAGCATGGCTAGCTTTTCCTCACTGTTTCCACTCTTAATGCTAAGCTAAGCTAACTTGCTGCTAGTAGTGGCCTCATATTTCCTTCAGACAAGAAAGTGGCATCAGTCCCCTCATCCTACTCTCATCAAGAAAGGATACGAGTTTATTATCTAAAATGTTAAACGACAGGAAATAAAGCCGGGCGGCTGTGTGAGCAAATCATTCCAAACAGATTCCTATTAGGTACTTGTATGAAAAGAGTTGACTCTTCTATTGCAGCACAAAGTAATTCATTCTAACAATTACAAGCAACAATAGCTATGAGGTGCAATCTGTATTTCCAAGCAGATTCCTTTATAAGTGGCAAACCAGAGGTGACCGACATGTGTTGAAGTATTATGAGCTATATTTAACCTGCACACAGAAATACATGCACAATTTTGCACCTACACAGTTCAAAATGGCCGCCTTGTGAACAATAGAAACACCCTTTTTCTTTTCTTTTCTTTTCACTTACTGGATGGTGCAGCTCCCACTACCTGCCACACTAACCCACTGCAACGCAGACACATGGAAACACAAACCACAAGAAAAAGTGCTGACCCTTTAAAAGAGCTTGGGGATTTTCTTTCTTTTTTTATTTTAGTTTTTGCCCATTTCAACAGACAAGCCTTCACGACCACCAAGCCAGACTGGGACACACAGTGTTACTGGTGGAAAGTCTAATAATTCAGACTGGGGGCTGCTGGGCTCCATCCAGCTCTTAACCAGCTCTCTGCTCTGATGGATAGCGCGCTCAGATGCTGTAATAAGGTGGCTGAGTGTGTGTGTGTCTGTGTATGTGTGTGTGTGGTACCCGTGCAGTCATAAAGTGTGTATATGTGAGCGTGTGTAGGGTTTGTAATTTGTATTTCTTCTCCTGAAAAGGCCAGTATGGAGGTGGAAGTCTCCCTCTCTCCTTTTTTTTCTGGCAATGCACGCACACAGCAGACGGATGGATCAGACTCCTCTGGCACATATAAGATTTATCAGGCAGTATTAGCGCAGGGAAACAGAGCCCGTTCACATCCAACATAATGAATATATATATATATTATTTTTTTCTTCTTCAGAAAAATCAAATGAATATCTTTCTAGGGAGCGCTTTTACTGTCCCGCCCAAAAAATAAGTCAAGAAGCTTTTTGGGTAAAGAGCTTCGAGCGGAGCCAAAGCCGCCAACACATGATGGATTAAATGTTGTTGTTAGTGCGAGTGATGATAGAAAAACAGAACAAACCCTTGTTATAGTGGCCAAACCCTGCACGGCTTTACATCAACATGATTACGACTAGTGACAGGTAAAATATTATTATTATTACAGAGTGCAGATGAATAAAACAGCAACTCACATGCGACCGTATGACACTATAGTAACACCAGAGGAGATGTGGCTAATTGGGAGCATTTGGAACAAACAAATATCCAATCAAATGCAGCTTTCAGGCATTTTAAATGAAAAACTAGGTTGCATTAATTTCTATACTGAATGATAATTTGTTAGAATAAAAAATGCTTGAATTAAAACCTGTGCTATCCACTTCTCTCCACATGCAACGCGCAAAACACCACATTCTAGGTGAAAAAAAATAAAAGTTTCACTCTTCCCTTCCTCCAGCTACAGCTTGAAACGCCATCACAAGCCACTGTGGGATTTACATGACCCTCCATGTAGATTTATACGCGCTTTAAGAGTCCAGTGTTCTCGTCCGGACTGTCCCCCCCTCCCTTCAGATGTGAGTCCCGCACAGCGCAGTGAGTCCACGCTGCAGGCTGAGTTATGAGGCCTCTGCTCTATTGAGAACTAATCTAGCCTGCTCTGCTGCTCCGAGACGCCCAGGTCAGTGATGGACGGCCCCGACTCCTTTTATGATTTTGATGATTTTTTTTTTTTAGAAGAAGACATACAGAGGATGTGTTCAGCTGATGGAGCGAAACGTGTTGTTTGAGGACAGGAAATAACAGATTGGATTATTATTATTATTATTATGAGAGAGGAGTGAGGTTAAATATGACACATGCTCACCTCTTGAGAATTACGCACACATGTGTCCAAAAACTGACCAAAGCAAAAGCAGAGAATAGTGCGTCTCTGTGTCCCACTGCCCACCCAGAAGCGTTGCCATATCAGCCTCTCCAGCGTCACCTTATTATACGACTGGTTACCCCAACCTATAAAAGATAATCCAGCCTGTCCGGTGCAGCGCCGGTGGAGCTCCAGAACTCATTTATCCATATAGTATTGACTGTTCAGTCGTGCGTAAAGCTGTAGGATAAGGAAGCCGAGGTGGCCTACACGTTTATACACAAAGCATACCGTGTAGCATTCCGCTCCACAGACATGTTCACACTTTTAGATGGGACAGTTTGTTACAGACTGACTGACACGAGAAGCTTTAAAATGCGACGGAGCGCAGACATAAGCACATGTGTGAGCGTGTGTGACGGAGATAATGAGAGCCCTATGATCTATAATGTACCTGCAGTAAAAAAAGAAAGAAAAAAAAGACAAATCTGAAAGTAGGTGCTTTTCAAAGAGGACGCAAGTGCGCATGTCCTGACGAGCTGGAGGCTGCCCAAACTGAGCACCTTCTCTGGTGAAACTGAGAGATTTGGTTTTAGATTCTCTTTTTTTGTGATTTATCGGTTCTGCTCTGCCGTTATTTAAATAATAAACATTCCGAGCCACTCGCTTTAACGTTAAGGCTTTCCAGACGCACCATAATCATTTATCTTTAACAAGCATCTCTAATAAATGTATATATATTTTTAGGTGCGAAGCTATAAAGCAGCTTTATGTGTTTAACTGGGCTTTTTGCCAAAGTGATCCAAACTAAGCATCATGTTAGTCACTTTCAAACTGTCTCATAGAGATGCAATAACAACTGAATATAAATACAAAATACAACACAACACCTCCTTCAGTTTTTCAGTTTCTGTCACGACCATGTGAGGAGATGATCCGAATATGTTACATTTCAAGCCTATTTTTGGTTCTTGTTTTAATGATATTGTACGTCGTTATTTTGTCCACTACTTGCGGGTTATTAGAAAGTGTGTGTCACTTTAGGAAACCAAGGGGAAACTATACGCATCAATAATACCATTGTTTATCTGTTTCCTATGTGCAGCCGGTGCGTCTTTGCCAGTGAGCACCGCTAACACAAGGATGATACGAGCTAAATATCACAGTAAACTTCGAGAGCAGAAGGTGGGGGCACTTCGGCTCTCTCCGGCTCTTTGTTCTTGTTTTATGGCGGCATTAAAAGCATTTACAATCTCCCTCTCTGCGCTCTCTCTCTCCCTCTCCCGCGCCCTATTTCCTGCTTTAATAACTTACTTTGATCCAGGCCGTCTTTGTCCTCACTCCCTTCACAAATGTCCTTATTTTCCTCGAACCCTGCTCCCGGGATGGCGGTCGGATGGTGGCTCAGCTCTCGCGCCGCCGTGGACGTCGACTCCAGGATGTACGTGGTGGTCTCGTGTTGGTGCTGTCCGCCGATTTTGGGTGGGATCTCCCCTCCGAGGTGGCCGAGCTGCGGCTCCAGCTTGAC
>OMNN01023807.1:2518-24255 GCA_900302755.1 Chromis chromis
TTTTATTTATGTAGTTAGGATTGATTTTGTTGGGTCTTGGTCTGCGATATGTGAATTTGTGCAGTTGCAGTTCCTTGATTGGCCACTTGAGGCTGGCTCCAAAAGTGAGTCAATCCCCATAGACCCCCATGTTAAAATGCTCAACTTTATAGCAGAAATAAACATGTTTATAGCCTAATACCAAAAACTGTTTTGGTCTCTATAGCTAATTTCACCATTCATGACAAGCGTAGGTGAGGAGAATTTTTATAGAGCTCACCTCTTTGAATTGTATTATGGCCTAAAGTTATGCATAATTAAGGACATGGCTGCTGGTGCCATCAGAGGTCAGTTAATGGCCACTTTTATATACATTCAATGTCTAGTGCTGAAAAAAGACGTGTATGATTGAGTATTTTATTAATTATTTCAGTGTTGGTCAGCCCACCTGCAGGTGAAGTTACTGTATATTTAAGGTTCAAAACAGGAATGAAACCCACCACAGTTCTGTTTACACACACACGAGTCCGATAATTACAAATTAGCCTCATGACCAATGAACATATTGCGTATACTTAGCACCAGATAGAAACATTCATTTAGAAATTAACAGGCAAAACTCCACAGAGCCTCATTTCTGTATATTGTTCCACTGAAGCCCTTGAGCAAAGCATTTAACCTCGTAATGCTCCAGTAGAATTGCTAAGTGGCTCACATGGGACGCTGCAATAAAACATATTTTTTTCAGTGTGCAATTGTGTGCACGTCACTGTCTCGTGTGCGACTCCTCCACACCCCCACGACTGGCCCGTTACTGTAAATAATAATGTGTTCTTAGCCAGCGTGTCTGCTTAAATAAGATCTGGGATAAAAAAAAAATTGAGCTTCGCAGTTATGAAATGCTTGACATTACCCATCTGTCTTTTTGACACAATGCGTTCACTTTGCAACGATCTGCTTCACACACACACATACTAACACACACTCTGTCGCATGCACTCCCTCGCCGCTCGCTTGGTGTTGTTTCAGCTTTTTGCACGTATGAACACACTCGAATTCAAAGGGAAAATAAAAAGGCAGCGGAAAACGCCTTGCCTCCCTGCCTCTCTCCATATGCTTTGTCTGCCCTCATTAAAAGTGATGGCTGCACATCACACACACATGCGAACACACAGACACACACATCAAATCACATCATACCCAACTGTCATATTAGTAAAATATTAATGGTGAGCACGCCCGCTTGATATCCTCCTCGTGTGTGTGTGTTTGTGCATGGCTTTCCTGTCAGACGGAGGCTTTTGTGTGTGCATGCGAGTGTGTGTATGTGTGAATTAGAGATAGAAACAGAGATGTGAAACCTGTGTGGCCATCTAACATGAAGGAAGCCTGAAGTAATTGGGTTGAGAGAAAAGTAGCAAGAGAGAGAGAGAGAGGAGAAAAAAAGAAAAAGCAGGATTATTCGAAGGTACCTGGGATAGTGTGGAGGAAAATAATAGAAAGAAATTGGTGGAAGTGAAAGCAAACCAGGAATATAACATGAAAAAACAATGACAAAAGGAAATTGGAAAAGTGGAATGAACTCTCCACCTGTGGAAAAAGAGAAATATGCCAATGCACAGTAGTTCTTAATGCTGATAGATAGAACTCCTGTGAAATGTATGTTTGCAGTTTCACTATTCTTTTTGTCATTGTTTTGCAGCATAGATAAATACAGGCTGCACTGATAAAGCCGTTCAAAATGTTTGTGAAGTACTAAACTGTCTTATATATGTAGAGCTTCTTGTATTTGGTGCATAAATATTTGCCAAAACGCTGAATTATTGTCAGAATATGCAGCTCAGTGAGGAGACAGTAAAATTCTGAACTTTACAATTTCCAATATGACTCTTGAAACATTATTACTGACCTTGTTAACTGTCTCAGGTACTGGTGATTTATTCTAATGCTTGTTGCAGTCTGTAGTTGTATTTTTAATAATCACAGTGCTGTCAGTGCAGAGAACCTAAGACATTTCTTTTTGCACAACTTATAAATAAAATGTTAGTGTTCCATGAAACTCTTCTTGTGGTCATACCGGCTGAGACCCAGTACCTGCATACAGTGATGTTTTCAGGATAAAGGCTTTAAAGAATCCCCACAATATATTCTACAGGTGTTGTCACTTGTTGCATGATCACATCTCTCCTCGGGATCATGTAGGCTTATACAAACTGACTGATTAATTTCATACTTTCTCCTCTTAGTTCTCTTGCATCTTTTGGGGCGGAACAACTCACATGTTACCCGACTGGCTGTTTGCGTCACATCCATGAAAACACGTACATGGCCTCATGAATACATACATCAATCAGACATAACATGATGACCACCTGCCTAATATTGTGTTGGTCCCCCTTATGTGGTCAAAAATGCTCTGAACCATTGGGCACATGGACAAGAGGACCTCTCAGGGTGTCCTATGGGGTCTGGCACCAGGACGTTGGTAGTGGATCCTTTGGGTACTCTTGGTTGTGCAGTGGGGCCTCTGTCAATCCAACTTGTTCCACTGCATCCTGTTGATGCTTGATCAGAATGGGGTCTAGGAAGTTTGGAGGTCAAATCAACATCTTGGGCCATTGTCATGTTCCTCAAGATGTTCCTGATAGTTTGATGTTGTTGCCATGTGGTGGGGTGCATTTTCCTGTGGGCGTAGGCCAGTGGCATTTGGGATTTCCATTTGCATGAGGGAGTGTGCTTGTTGGGGGACAATGTTTATTTGGGTGTCTAAGTCTCATCAACACGGATGTCAAAATCCAAGGTTTTCCAGCAGAACACCACATAGTACCAATATGATCAATGTTATTCACTTCACCTGTCAGTCATCATAATGCTGTGGCTGATCAGTGTATATTCCCTTATATATAGCAGGTATATGGGGGGTAAATGTATGTTAGGCATGATGCTTGATTTAAAGGCAAAATGAAAATATGGATATAAGGACATATAACTGGGCCAGTATGACTTTTTAGTTTGTTTGTTGTTGTTTGGTAAAGTTTGAACTCTCTTAGTCATATAGATCTAATTTGGTTATTGTCAGTGCAGAATGTTATTATTTCAGACAGCACCTAAACGCACCATAACATCTGCCAGGGGCTCGGACGCGCCCGGGACGCTCCTGTGATGCAGGCAGGACCCGCCCTCCTCCTCCTCCTCCTGCACTTGTCAAAGGCCACCGCTCACAAATTACATCACAGTTGCGCCCACAGACGCACACGCAAATGACACCGGGACACCCTGTCTCCTGAACAACTCACAAAAACACGCTTTGCATTTTGCTTTTTTAAAACAATCACTTTTTTCACCATTAGATGCAACGATGCTTCCTTTCAAGAGAACTTTTGAGACCGAGAAACACCAGCTGCAGGAGCTCAACAGCAGACTTGCCCAGTATCTGTCCAGGACGAAGCAGCTGGAGCAAGAAAATGCGCATCTCATCACCGAGATCAACAAACTCAGACAGGTAAGGAGCGATGACCGGGAGCCCAAGTACAAAGCAGAGATGCAGGATCTGCGGAGAATGGTGGGGCAGCTGTCGTTTGAGAAGTCCCAGGCGGAGATGGAGAGGGAGAAGCTATGGCGAGAGTTGCAGATGGTCCAGTCTCTGTGCAGCGAGCAGACCGACGTGTGCAGGGACATCAGCGGGGAGCTCAAGGGCTGCGAGAAGGAGCTCCAACACGCTCACAGAACCAACAGCGAACTCCAGGAGCGGCTGTTCCAGCTGGAGAACGAGTGCAAGCGCTTGGAGGGTGCGCACAGGCAACAAACGAGCCAACTCCGGCATCAGGTGGAGTCCCGGGTGGTCCCCATCATCACGCAAACTTACCGCGGCCCTCCGGTGGTCTCCGTGGAGGAGGTGCAAGAGTACGCAAGGGGTCTGTCCGAAGGGTGGATCGAGACCTTCGATATGTACCAGCAGAAGGTGGAAGAGATGGAGCAGTCGATCAAAGCGGACCAGGCCCGGATGAGCGACCTGCAGAGGGAGAAGATGCTGTACGCGTGCGAGTTGGACAAAATGCGCAAAGAGGCAGAAAGACAAGGACAGATCCAAGTGCGTCTGGAGGAGCAGCTGATGAATATGCACGACAAATTCCGGGTGGACTTAAGTGAATATCAGGTGAGTCCATTATGAAAGAGCAGAGCAGATATATATAATGTATATAAATATTTAAAACAAGAAGTAAAGCCAGAGATTCTGCATTTTTAGCACATATTATAGTATAAAAACAATCAGAAATACTGTCAGAATAATCTCCCTTTTATTCCACTGTGCCACAGGAGAAGGGAGAGGCTGGTCCCTCTCCTCCTGCCACACCCACTGTCCCTTAAAGGCACTGATGCAGCTGCAGCACTGAATGGCTGCTGCAAATGAATTGTTATGTATCAGGTTGATTCTTAAGCCTAAAAGCTTGCCCCAAACATATTACATCCTCACAATCTAGGTTGAGATTTATGACTAGTTTTGTGGCATCATGTATCTTTATGGTGTAAATGCATCCTAACACATGGGACAGACTCTCCTCACTACATAAAGGCATTACACCAGCATGAAGTGGTGCCTGGCAGGTTTGTGCTCCCATAACTGTCCAAAGCATGGATCTTCTTTCGTGCAACGTTTGACCTCAATATGAAAGGATTGAATAGCCTGACTAGCCGAGCGGCATCCGACCTGCCGAGTACTTTATAGCTGCTAAATTACTCCAGCCACTTAAACCAATTAGCTGTCAGACTGACAAATCCTTATTAGCCTCCTAAAGATGGAGCCCCAAGTAAGGTCGGTCAGTTACAAATGACAACACTGGCTGTACACTGCAGGGCTGATTTCAATGTTGTAGCATCCAACAGTCTTAGACTTCATGGTAAAATTAAAATAAAGGGTGTCAAATTTTACAGGAAAATGTAAAAAGAAGTTGTTAATATTTGGTCAGACTTGATTTTGTCATATTTCTGCATTAGAGATAAAAATTGGAGACACAACACAGAAAAAAAAAGAGTTTTGTCAACAGCAGTGCAGGCTGCAGTAAAAAATGTGGTTACAGACTTATGGTTAACAAGAGATTTGAATGATTACTGTGTTTTTAGTTAAACTGCAAAAAAGACTCATAATACCCAATGGGATGACCACAGACTTGTAAAATTAAACTATGGGCAAAGTGAAAACTTGAAAATGTGATTTTTATTTTCCCTCCAGATGATTATTGAGCAGCTGGAGCATGAGAGGAACACCATGGCTGACACTATAGGAGAAAAGATTAGAGAGCATCAGCACCTTCTGCAGGTGAAGATGGATCTGGGCATGGAGGTGGCTGCTTACAGGTAATGGGCCTATACTTATTTTGTCCATCGTCCAGTAACAACTAATAAATTATTTAAAGCATCACTCGGAGTAGAAAAGGCCAATTCCCAACAGACATTTTGCCTCAGTAGGAAAAGCACTGTTTTTTTCTAAATCTGCTCTAGTTTACATCCAGATGTCCCAGTCAGCCCTGACCATGTGACTGACAGGATGGTAAAAACCAAAGCAGCTACATGAAATTTATCTATCTTTCATTTGAGCTTTTTACACCAGTGCTTTTCCTACTGTGAGATGTCAAAATGTGTTCTATGAATAAAAGATATGGGAAGTGAGGATTTGGTGCCTGAAAAAAAGCAGCTCAACACTTCTTGTAAAGTTGATTTAAAGGTCTCATATGATGAAAATCCATTTTAATATGAAGCCACGTACTACTGTCATTCCTCAAGTCCCCACCTCAACTAGACGGCGGGGAACCAATAGTCGTTGAGCTAAGAAATTTGCATAATCCTACCCTCTCCCTGCTCTCTGCTTCTAGGTAAGCCATTTAGAATAAGAAGCTGTCTTGCTGTCTGCCAGGTTTATTTACTAACTTATATGTTTTTCTGTTTCTGTTGTCATACAACAGAATGAGTATGAAATAGTGACTGAAGCACATACCATTAAGAGTACATGTTAACCAGCAATCACTTCAGAGGCATTTCTAAGCTGCTGCTCTGCACCTAAACTATAAGTCGAACAATGTCTGAAATATTCACCAGACATATAAATTGAAAACAACGGTGCTGTGAAAATGGTGATATTTCCATGTAAAATGATCACTCAGACAGCAAGTTAGAAGAGATAAAATGTCCTGGTATTTCACAGCTATGTCGGCTGCCTTGTGGCCACCTGTGTTGTTCTATGCTGTCGATCCCGGAGGCAGAGAGAGTCTTCTTCCTGAAGGGGGTGTGGACAGCAGCGACTCAATTGTATTTAACGCTATCAACACTGAAAGAGTCTGTGTAAAACAGGGCTAAACCAGAGTACAGTCATGGTAAAATTGACCATGTTTGCAGTATTTTGAGCTGAAAAATTAAAGGACATGCTGGGGACCTGTGAGACTTTCATTAATTTTCTGAAAAGTGGCACAATGTGGAACCTTTAAATGTTAGTCTAGTTTAAGAAGTGTGAGCATCACAAATCTTATTAACTGACAAACTTTAAGTTGAACCAATAAGTGATAGAAGCTTGGATATGATTTCTGTAAGGGCAGGTATGAGTACAGCCTGTACAGAAATGTATAGCTCTACATAATAAGTAATTTTTTGGTGAATTATTTTTTTTAAATGGCTAAACTTTAAAGGTTTTATGCTCTTTCTTCAGAAATAACTCCATGCTTTCAAGAGCAGATCACTGGTCAAACCGCTCTCTTCCTGAAGTTACTCTTTACTTAATTAATGATGTCATAATTTCACATTAGGATAAATCAGTTGCTCACTTCCTCCTTGCATTGGCACTAAGTGCTCTTATATAAGAACTTCACCCTTAGTTAGATAAACTGAAAATGATTAGCTGACATATACTGTCATTAATACTACACATACTGTACATACATCTTTAAAAAAGTTGTTAAAACTTTCTCTGTGATTTGTGTTGATGAAGCCAAATGAATTATATAAGACATGTCTTGTCCAATTATAGCATAGTACATCTAGTCTTCATGCTCATAACATAACCAGATCACACGTGGCGACATACTAACAGACTATTTTTACTGAAAGACAAGGCTATTTATAAAGCGGTTAATAAGCAGAATTTTCTCATTTGAAGTTTATATCCTTGAAGTTACCATTGTTAAATCATAACCTTCTGCCTCATATTTCAGTCTTTCAACAGTCTTCAACAGAGTTGTTAATTGATACCTACATTTTATTAAGTCAATTCCCAGGAGGTTCTTCAAAAGACTAACTACTACACTACGTCTGTATATAGTAGATTCTCTACAGGCACACAACAACATTTGTTTTGAGTGTTTTAAATAGACAGAATGCTTGCTCAGAGACGTGGCAGCAGCATGTGTTTTTGTACGTGTCACGAGTCAGCTTTTGCTTTAGGATTCATTGGGAAGCGTGGTCTGCCCCGCATTGTAGTCGTTATTTTTAGGTCAGTCTTTCGGAAGGCACTCTCCAGAGAGGTTGCTCTTTTTTTGTGGCACTTGTGGCTGTTGTAAGCTTGTTGAAGCATGGCCAAGGAAAGGTGAGCTGCTTAAACTACTTACAACAGCATTTACAAAAGTATTTATTAGATGACAGCGGCTTGTTATGATTTTGATGATTACTACCCTATATGGCCAGGTCCTGGATTCATACCGTCTTGTAAGCCTGTTGAGTTTAGTTTGAGAGAGTTGAAATGGCAGAGCTGAATGAAGTACACCGTCTTGTGAGGTATTTGTCTTTGATTTCTTTTTGTAAATGCGTGGGAAAACATTTTTGTTAAAATATGGGGGTAGTCTGATTTATCGTGACTTATTTGCTGCTTTATTTGTCTTCAGGAGTGTTTTGTCTTGTCTCTTTTCTCTGTTTAGGGCTCTCCTGGAAGGTGAGAGAATAGGTCTGCAAGATGGGCAAAGGAGGGGGAATCAACAACAGAGGGAAAGAATAATAGGTACATTACTGAAAAGTGTTACTCAGTTATTTTTATTTATGCAGTGATCACCAGATAATTATATCTACCTGGTTAAATGAGAATTTGCTTAGATATTATTCTGAAACACTCAATAGAAAATGCCAATGCATCATAAATTATTCATGCTAACTACTTCTCAGATATCAAGATGCCTTCCCAA
Source organism: Chromis chromis (assembly GCA_900302755.1). NCBI lineage: Eukaryota > Metazoa > Chordata > Actinopteri > Pomacentridae > Chromis > Chromis chromis. Next base: position 10,657 of record OMNN01023807.1, read on the forward strand.
CCCTACACTCCAAGAGCTTCCACCTTAACCACCAGACAACATATGGACATAAGGTACTCACCACCAACATCAAGCCTGGGAAGATCCCCTGTGCCTCTCTCTGGGTCCAGAAGTCCCTCTAGGGTCATTCCTATTTCAGTTGCAGAGAGAACTCGCCATCAGAGTCCGACATCCAGAAGGGACATGATCTCATTTAACAAAGCTCGGGCTGCCGCTTCGGTTCCTGCTACCGCCACCAAAGATAAACAAATCGGCCAAAGAGAAACGCAAATGAGTCAGAATGTGCAGAAAACAAAAGCAGAGGATACAACTGTGAAAATCAAACAAGTAGAGAGCCAAATCAGTCCCGTCAAATCTTCAATAGCAGAGACCAAATCAGTAAAAGTGGTTTCACCGACAATGATGAACCTCGAATGCATGAAAACTGAGACAGAAAGCAAAAAGCAAGTGTCAGATGAAAAAGAGAAAGGCAGCGTTTATGACAAGTCCAAGGAGAAAGAAAGAACAGAGTCTACAATAGGCCCAAGTGAGAAAAAGATTTTAGACTCTGTGTCTGTAGAAGAGATAATTGAGAAAGTGATCAAACCAGCAGGTTTAGATGCTAAGGTCTGCTCATCAGGAGAGTCAAAGATCAGATATCATGTGGAGAAAACTGAGCAGGAGGATGGAACAACTAAGACACAGATTGTGCTGGAGTCCAAAGTGGAGGAAGAGCTGGATGTTTCTGAGGACTCTGCTCTGGATGAAATACTGAGTCAAGGTGTGAAGAAGGTCTCACTGGAGGACATCAAGGATACAGCGACAGGAAGCATGATCAAGAATCTGCTAAGTGGCCTGCAGGGAGGAGAAAACCTAGAAAATAAGTCGGTCAATGTGGAAATCATTGAGGAACCGGTGGAGTCTTACAGTGATGAGGAGCTCGAGGTTGAACAGAAGTCCAGATCTAGTTTTTATGAACCCTCGACATATTTCCAAATCGAGGAGCTAGAAAATGTCCCCCATGACACTCAGAGGGGCGATGATGATGCCATGAAATCCTCCATAACCGGCACAGACCAGTCCAAGGGTGGATATGTACAAGTTCAAGAGGTCTCAAGAGAGAGTGAATCCTCACACTTCTCCCATGACCAAGATTCTCATGGGTATTTTGTCTCCACACCAGATGACAATCTTTCTGAACCTGAGGACGGTGGTGGAATAACTTCATATGGCCATTATGGCATTGTAGATGACCTGTCAGATGAGAGGTATTATCAAGATGAAAGCCATCCCCTGAGAAGAGTGACTGTAGAGGAAAGTGATGAATACAAGTTCCCGTCGGGAGATCGCCTATTTGTCAAAGATAGTTTTCCAGAGTGCATCATTGAAGAAGAGGTTCGTGTCTCACCTATAGTGCAAGAGTCGGTGCTTGAGTTCCTGAGAGAGGACTCTTTGGAGCCCAAAGACCAGCTGAAGGGGGCTCTTGAGAAGCTACAAAGCTCCGTGTCAGGTCCACTGAGAGAGGAGCTGGCTTTCCTCACAAAAGTGAGCAGTGAAAGTCCACAGAATGTGGCTGTCGATGTGAAACAGTCAACTGACAATGGAACTATGACTATAGTTGCAGAGCTAAATGTCTCTCAAAGCCTGGAAGAGTCTGGATTGCTGGATACAGGAGATGATCTGTCTGAAGACCAGATCATGGCAGCTCTCAGATCCTCTAACCTCGGGCTTGAGAAAGCCTTCCAGGGCGGGGCAGGAGGAGGGTACAGCATCCGAGTTGTTGAAGATGATGATTCTCATGGTGGGGGTTTTGATGTCTTCGGCAGTGAAGGAGAATCTACATCTGAAATCACTCAGAGATACGTTAAACTGGGGCAGCCAGAGGAGTCCATCACCTTCCAGATGGACGTACAGGGCAGCCATGCTGAGGGTACCTCAGAGCCAGAGCTGCAGTCTCACATCTTGGAGACGCCAGTGAAGGTTTCTCAAGAGAAAAGAGTTGCAACAATTTACCTTGAAAACCCTTCAGAAGATTGAAAAAGACTTAAGTCAGAAATATTTTCAAACTCAACAGTTGCCAATGTATGACTGTATGTTGAAGTTCACATACAGGAGTTATCCTAATGCTGCAGTCCACACACTGTAATAATGCTGTCATTTCTGCAGTCACACATATCTAAGTGATTTTTGGTGTGCTCTTTTACTATACTTAAAGTGTGCTGCCTAAAGCTTGGAGTAATATTGGAGCAAAATTCAGTTATTTAGTTAAAAATTACCAGATTAATACATATTCTTTGGTATTAACTGCAGCAGTACTAAAACACTCAATACTAACTAATAAGGACTAGATGAACTTACGATTGAAACATCAACATATTGTAGCTATTTTTTATGATAGGCAATACTGATGTGTGTTGCGCTAGTGTGTTTAACCTTTTCATAACTACCAGGTTATCTTCTAATAGCTTTGTTTATCCTCTCTAGATCCCTCTATTTTTGTACTAACCTGTGCTGTACAGCTTTAACAGCCCATTCTGCAGTTTACAGCATACCACAAACCAGGCCATCACTTCATAGCTGTATTTGGCATGATGTTGAGTCCTTGGTCAACATTTTATGTAGACCATCACAGGACACTTGGAGGCACGAGGTGCTGTTCCACTAGCAGAATGGAGCTTTAATTTTTCTTGTGTCTTGGGCACCTCTACAAAATGGAATGTTGTTAGTACGTATTAGATCGAGGAACACAGTGGTTTGTTTTAAGAAGTAGTCACTAATGTGTACAGAACAGAGTGACGCTTGTATAGTATAGTGGGGGTGATAAAAACAAGATGTCTTTTGACATTTGTCTTAAGAAACTTTGAACTAACCGTGGCACTTAAAAGTGATTATTTACTCACAACTAATGGCACATTTTAAATAATTGAAAGAAACAGAATCAGCTATATTTCAACCAAATCGGAGTTACATAAGCAGCGCAGTTTATGAGAAACATGTTTCTACTAAGTGTATGTTTACATGGTGTGTACCAATGCCATACATTTCTACATTACCAAAAGTGAACAATTTAGTCTGAACATGTAATTGTGGGTTAGAAATTCAAAATTGCAGATTGTGCCATTGAGAATTCCAAACATTTCTTTCAATTTGATAAGCAGTAGTCAGAATCTTAATGAGTTAAGTAGGTCTAGTAATTGTGAAATGTAATCACATCCGGTTGTGATGTATGTTGAGTATGGCATGTCCTGCTTGTCCACGTTTGTTGGCCATCACAGTGTTGGCTTGAAGGATTCACCTTTGCTCTGACCTAAGAGTGTGTTTATGACTACGACTATTTTTGGATCATCAGCTTAGTGGCACTGAGCGTTCACTGGGGTTTGTTGTGTTGTGTACTAGCTGTAGAGGCAGAAATGGAACACTATGGTTACACTATATGCTTTGGACTTTTTCTCTAAATGGCTGTATTACTTAGACTTTGTAACTACTGAGCAACATCTTTGCAGATTTGACATTATGTTAAAAATGCATAAATGCAATATCTAACAGAAATGCAGTGCTTTTCTTAATATATTCATTTGAAATAATCACAAATCTACAGACAGAAACCGGAATTCAAAGGATTTGTTGCATTTAAGTGCCCAGATATAGCGGTTTTCCATACATTTTCTTACCTGCAAACAATTTAAACACAAACACTATTACATCGGTGCACTTAAACTGTATATTTATATGTGTGTACACAGTGGAATCTGGATACTATGTGCCATTTCATAGCATGAACAAATTGTATACATAAGCATACAGAAAATCTCTTAAAAAATGTCTGTCAGTGTTTAATGAATGTGGAATGGACAGACCAACATCAATGTTTTTATTGACATTATGATTTGTATTGAACAAATGACAGTTTGCTTTGGTTGACATTGGTTCCAGCCCCTACTAAAATTACTTAATATCTTAACATCATTAAAACATATTGTGGGCATGTCTTGTCTGAGTATTTCTTTAAGGCTATCTTATTTCACCTGATGTACAAAATGACAAAAACAAGTCAGGTTAGTTGACATAATGATCAATTCAAACTGATTTTAGGCAGTGGCAGGTTACCTGCACTATAAAGACAGATACATTTCACAATAAACAGTATATCAGTAGTTCTTGACAAACCTTTAACATTATTGTAGTGACAAAAATAGAAAAGACAATTTAAGAGTCAGACATGGAGTGATCATCGTTACCACTGGGTGGTACAAGTGGAAAAGTGTGAGGTATTGTTTTCCTTCTACCTTGCCTCTGCAGTCTCTCAGCCACCTCTGGTGCCCTGAAAAACAGTACATGGTTGAATCAATAAAACACGAGCTGCATTCGTACACGTCTGTTGTTTCACTGACATGTTGAAACTTAATCATACTACTAAAATAAAACTGTTAATTGCCAATTTATTATCAGGAGAGTGAAATGTCTTAATAGGAAGTACACTTTAATTAACTATAAATATAACTCCATGTTCTGCAGATTTACCGAGCCAGCATGTCCACAGCTTTCTGTATGGCTTTCGTCTTCTTGTGCTGAGGACCATACAACAAACTCTGGATCTTCAGGCACTACAATTAAAAAAAATAATATTGAGAGCAGAGAGAGTGGTCAGTGAAAGATGAGAGGGGCAACTCATACTCAGAGGGGAAGCAACACTTCCTAGCAACATGTGAATGCACTAAACATACCAAAATAACCACTGTAGCGGTCCAAGGTTTATATAACACCTGCGCTGTCCAGTCGGAGAATCAAGTCAATGAGGGGGATCTCCTAGATTTATTGCAAGGACTCTAAACCAACACCCCGGGAATCTGAGGGGTAGGTAACAAATTAGAGACTCAGCCTGAGTCACTTTCCATTCCGTATGTATTTGATTAAATTAAATTAGTGAAATGAGCAAAGATTGCTTGGCTCTATGATGTAAGAAAGTATTACTTGATTTAACCTCCAGAAACGTCAGAACATTTAACAGTAAACACATGTATATGACTTCACAACGTGCGCACAAAGAGTGACAGTGATGTAACAGATATGATAAAAGCCTGCCAGCTATTTCTGCAATCATCATAAATAGCAAGATGTGAAGGGAACTTTGTAAAAGCAGGGAAATAGGGAGTGAAAAGCTTCGCTCTTCACCAGGGAAAGTAAAACACTGGTAATCTGGAACAGATCCATCTGGCCTCTTGAATGTTTTCGCTGTTGCTAAGGTTGATGTAATGGAAGGCCCTTTTTTCAGGAGTACTTCAGAGGAAAGGGGGAATGTCAAATGTGTGTCTGTGTGGGTACCATTGTTCTCTTTGTTTTTAGTAGCTCTTGTGCACAGTATCGACTGTACGAACCAGTTTTCCACTGGAAAAGCAAAAGTTACTCAATCAGAGTGCAACTGGTGTCATGATGACAGCCATAAAAAAACACTCCGGATATATCTGCTCTGTGTCAGTGCACTTTAAAAAAGGTTACTCGTCGTACGTGGTGCCGAAAGACTGAGCCCTGATGTACCCTGTCATACTTGGACCCCCTCTGCACTCAGATAGCAATAACAACACAACACAACATAGCAACCAGGCTCCTTTATTTACAGGCATGTCATTACTAGTATGGAGCAAGCCCCCTTTCGTGGTGTATATCAGTATGTTTAGTTGATGGCAGAAGTGATCTCATGTGGCAAATGTTCAGTCATAGTATTTTAAAAACAAAAACAGTATGTTACATAAGGAATGAAGTAATACATTAATAACTATAGAGGAGAAACATGGCTAGATTAACTTGTGTTGCTGCTCGTTGTTTGATGCCTGTGTGGTCAAAGATAGAAGAATGTCACTTTTGTTTCAAAGGACATGATGGCCTACTAAACTAATTGGGGTCAGTGTCCCTTTAATTGACAGCAGTTAGCAAACTGCCATCCTCTTTCCAAAGTTGTGTTGCCCATCTGTCAGGGTCCATCCAGACTAAAGAAACACAAAGTCACTGTGTGTGATATTTTACACCAGGGAGGGTGGCTCTGCACACTGCACCCTTCCAAGATTAGCATGCGACTCTGATAACACTGAGCTCTAGAGAGATGGTGGAAATAGCTCATCACTAAATGAAAGGGACTCTTTATGTATATTCTCAACAGTCCTCTCGCCCTCTAACTGGTGTAGGCGGCCACACCTGCTGACTCCTGGCGCTTTAATAAAAATTCCCAAAGAGTTTGTCAGGAACAATGTCACGTTCAATGACAGCAGCTACTACTCTGTCCAGCATTACTCATATGAGGTGGTAAACAAGAAAAACATTATGTTTGTTGTGCGTGTTTGGTAACATACAATTACCTTTGTCATTGTCCTGTGGGCCTGGTTCATCTTGCCTTCAGTCATCTCTACACTTCCTATGAGCTGAAGGGTGTCTGCTACCTCAGCACTCAAGTCACCGAATGCAGATCTTTTAGACTGAAGAGAGGCTCTCTGGATCCCCACACACTTCTGCAATAGTACATTAAAAATAGATGAATTATCTCTTACCATCTGCAGAAAGAGTCACATGCTATTGCAAATTGAACCAACAACCTGAGAATTATAGACTCTGAGGTAACGTTTTCGTGGTGCTAATCTATGAAGAAAATGCGCGAGAATAATGAAAATCTGAATGTGGCTGGTTTTAAAAAAATTTTTAGTTTGTGTGTGTCACCTCTTGCTGTCCATTCTCGAGGAGAAATCGACAAAAGTCATCCTGGGCAGCAAGAAAGGCTGGATCCTGTGGACCTACACAGTTCTTGTATGCACTTAGACTCTGCTCAAAGTAGTGACCTGCAGACTCTACAGCAGCATGGGGGAAAACACAAAAAATTATGCATGTGAACTTAATTTATGGCAATAATTTTATAATATTACTGATTCTGGAAACCTGTACTGCTATCATCATTTTCCCCATAAACCCAAGCTGATAATTTTTCACAGTTTCCAGATGTTATGATTTCCATAGCAACCAGAGATGCCTAGAGATTTTTGACAGGGCTGAAGTTGGACATGTCTTCAAAAGACTATTATAAGGCTAGTTTCCATAACACCATCTTAAAGAATTTGACATATAGGAAGACAATGGGATATTCAAGTCCTAATTAACCCCTTGTGCATATTGCTCAGGCCAAGCCTGTTTATGTGAATAGACTCACCATTGTGATGGGGCTCTGCTGCAGCAGAAAGGATGAGGGCCAGGCTGTGGGAGATCTGAGCCCCCTCTAGCTCCTCTGGGTTGTGACTCATAGCAATGGAATGAGCCTAGCAGAAACAACAATGTGAAATAAGACAGATCACGTACCACCAGATAAGAGGTGTAGCAGCATTACCTAATAAAACAGCTTGGCACTGTCTTAAAGAAGGCCTCACATGTTTGTGTATGTTATACGGAAGAGTTGTTTGTGATGTGAAAGTGGTCTAAGTGATACGCTACTTGCCTTGGAAAGAAGCTCTATGGCTCGGTCCAAATGACCCCTGTCCTGTTCAATGACTGCCATGTCCTTATAAACAGCGCAAGTCCTTTCTGGCTTACTACAATCGTTCAGCAATTGCAGAGACCTCTCACACTGGCTCAAGGCTGCCTCTGGTCTGTTCTGTCTCTTATAGACCCTATAGAGCAGAAAGGACGTAAAAACAGGCTGGCTGTTAGAGACAAAAAGGCAAACATAATGATGTCACATGGATGTTGCTCAGTGTTCTCCTTCATATGTTTACAACTTCTATAATTTGGCCATTGTGATAGCATATACTGAAAATTTAGTATGTTGCCTTATTCTGTCCACAAAACATTGGTTGCATGTTAATCCATCATAGAAGAAGGATACATCTTCTGTTTACTGGTGGACAAAATGACTTGACAGTGACCAATAGCCATGTATACAAGCCTATAGTGGACTAGGATATACTGAAACCATTATATCTGCAGTACACATTCCGTAGCTGTCACTGCATTTTGATTTTTCTGCAGGGGATCAACAAAATATTATTTGAAATCTTTTTTTTTTTAAATCCAAAAATAGCATAATTAAAATATTATCCTAAATTTTGCCTTTATTCATTTACGGTACAGTGTATAACAACACACCTGCTACTTCAATGCTATGAGCCTGTTACTTGTTACTGAAGTAATTACTTTGTGTCTAGCCAAAATGAGGCCTTGCAGAGAGGGGAAGACTTTGGCTGATGTCTGCAGTTAAAGCCTGGTGCAGTGCAGACTATAATAGGGAAAAGTTGTTTTACTAACTCTTTTTGGTTGCATGCATTCACAACTCAATTTCCTTTGGGATTAAACTGCTCTTAACCCCCTCAGTGTGTTTGAATTCCCATTCCATGATGTCTAAATTAGGGGATGTTTTTGGAGTCCGGGAGGTGGAGATCTAAGCACAGTACTTGAGAAAACAAGGATAGCTTCAGTGCATCTATAACAATTTGTCACCCAATTGTGTACGTGTTCTTTTTAAGCTACATGTGCTCTTTGCTCTTTCAAAAGCCAGTCTTTTCCTGTCATGCTGGATGGAGTTGCTTTGGCTACTACAGAGCACGAGGGCGGAAAAGTGGATGGTTGCATTATCCACTGCAAGGACACGGGATCCATCACACTGTGGCACTAACCGTCTAATGGACTCTAAATTTAATTCAGCTCTCCAGTGAAGGGGGTGGCCTTTGTCAGAGGGCAAAATGCTCACCACTATACAGTCGGTAGCCACATTACTATCACAAAATAGTACGGGGAACCCCCTTTCAGAAGTCTGTCCACACTGTACAGAGTATACAGTGGTTGTATGTGGTTTTCTAAATGACAAGTCACAACACACATTAAAATCAGTCTGTGGTAGTGTCCCATTTGATTTAAGGGTTTATCTAAGGTGCCTTCCAGTATTATGAGTAAATCAAATGTTTTTACTGTGACCATCATGTGTGGGAACCAAAAATATAAGCTTGCCAGTCTTACGTCATGTTCACAACTCTGGACCACATGAATTTAGGTATTTATGGCTCAGTGGCTATGTACCAGCAGCGCAGGTTACAAAAACACGGTGAAAGCTCATTTCTTCGAATTTTCCCATGAATCTAAGATTATCCTAACGTGCCTTGATGGATAGTAGAAGTGCCCCACCCATAAGTGTTCATTGGGCAGGCACTTCAGGTCCTTTTAGGGCAGCAGAGATGGCTGAAGCAGAGCTACATTCCAGCATGGCTCGAGTCCTACCATTCTGACTGCATGGACAAACAGACACAATGCCTCTCTATCCTCTCATTCACTCTACATCCTTACGCACTTCCTGGTGGAGCAGTAATATGCCACATCCCACTGAAATATACCAAGAGTCCACATTGCTGGGAATTAATATAATTAAGGATTTGTAGATGTGTTGCCAAGCAAGCCACACAGCGCTCTTTTGTAAATGTTTCCAGAAAACGGTTGACGTAAGTTTGCTGGGCTCTCATTTGGAAAATGATACAGTAAGGCCGAGCCAAAGTGAAAACAGAGGGACAAAAACACAACGATCTGCTTCAGCAAAACCGTATGGTGCTTTAAACAAGGCATTTTAACTGATGGGGCTTTTTACTGGGTGCCTCAGGTAGATATGAGTGAAAATGAGATATACTAAACGACCTGTTTGGTCTCAACCGTGGCCGTCTACAGCAGAGTCCCTGCTGGTTTTATTTCAGTCAACTAATCAGAGAAACTTTTACAGCTGAAATACGGGGTGATTGAAAATAGCTACGTTTTTGAAAGGAAATCAACCAGAAACTGGATCCAAGCATGAGAGCATACATGCTGCATACACTATACAGTTATTAGCCTACATATACAATAAGGACAGCGGAACAGTACCACTGCTAACAGTACAAACGCTATTTGCAACAAGCTGGTAAACAGAGTGCACCAATATATGATGCATGAACATGGAAATTAAGCTATGGGTGGAGAGAATTTCTATACATTTTTTTGCAGTTTTATTACAGCAGACACAATGAAGCAAAGAAAAAAAAGTCATCTTAGCAGGTATGGACTGAGAATAAAAGAACACACACACAAACAAAAATGTAAACCTAGCAGTAAAGCTTTTGCTCCCCCTGATAGAAATATCCCAACTGACTGATCACGAGTGCACACCTTGAGAGTGAATCTCAAACTGAGCAGAATGTTTGGACCAGGATCTATAGCTAGAGCTGAGCTTACTTCATTGTTCCAGGCTTTGGTGGGAACATTCCCCTCCATCACAACAGTGTTGACTGACAGAGCTTTAGACGCATGCCAAATTCTTAGTCATCACCTAACAAAAGAGATTTAGTAAGCTTACACACAAGCCAGAGTCTGCACATTTTTTCAATTACACACATCATGTCAACAAACTCTGACTCTCTGAAACAGATCAAGATGGCATAATTTACAAATTCCTATAGCTGTAGCTCACTTCACCCCGGTGCTCTCGAATTGAAGTGAGAGCATTAACCATTTACTGAGTCGAGATGCATGCCTTTGATACCAAGTAGTCGTCTCACATACCAGGATTAACAGGATCGAAATAAACATGAAGACATTAGTAGGATGGTCTAAACCCTGGCAAGACTATATTTTCTTTCCCAGTTGTGCTTCTAATTTCACCACCAGTGATTTAAGCTGTGACAAGTGGATGCTATTTTTTTTACTCCTGGGCCACACAGTTCCCGTAACAGACCATCAATCTGTACTCCAGTTGGTCTTTGTGTAGGTGTCTCCACCATGATCCTTTTAATTCTTTAATCTTTTCCTCAGCACGTAGTACTACCCCTGGGACCTCAGTTGCACAATACCACCATCAGGTTACAATTGTCTATTCTAAAACAGCAGAAACTAATAAATAATATATAAATCAGCAGAGATTTAACACAGTACCTAAGGGCTTTACACTCTCTCAAGCAGCCAAGAAGATTTAGAACAAAGGAGGAAGGCAAAGCTAAAAAGAAATGAATAAAAGGCAGAGAGTTTGTTAAGAAATGCTTTAAAAGAGGGCAAATCGTTCAGTTCTATCTGTGCCTCTGCTCCATCAGCGACTGATTGAGTGGACATGCAGCAACCCCACCCATCATGTCTGTAAGCATCATTACAAAACACCCATGCTTAGCGTTGATTGGACTGGACAATAACAGGGGAAATCCTGACTGGATAGGAGGCTGTTTTCAAGAGAACATGAAATAATGGTGTTTATACTAGCATAAATAAGTCAGCAAAAATCCCCCTCTCTGAAAAAAAACATTGTAAAAGGCAGACTCTGTGCAAGGTTGCTGGAGTCTATTGCCATCTTGTGGCCAAACTTAAACAAACTTAAAGTATTGTAGTGAAAACTAGGAGACTTTTAGAAAAACTAATATTTAGAGATAACAGATATTGCTCATGGTCCAGGCTATACTCTGAATCCCCACTGGAGATCTAACCTGTTACTTTTTTTGATTTGGAATAGTGCAAAGTTATTTGTCTCAGCTTGAACATAATACTGGAAGACATTTCAGATTAAAGCCTCTAATCAACTGCATATTTATTACTTTTCAATTTTGACCACATATCTGTTGTGCACTACGAAAAATAATTTCAAAAATAATATTATTATTATATTTTTTTCCCGGGCTACACGGTGGCTTGGTTGTGAGCACCGTCCCCTCACAGCTAGAAGATCCCCGGGATCGCGTCCCGGTTAGGACGGCTAGGATCTTTCTCTGTGGAGTTTGCATGTTCTCCCTGTGCAGCATGGGTTTTCACCGGGTTCTCCGGCTTCCTCCCACAGTCCAAAAACATGCTGAGGTTAACTGATTATTCTAAATTGTCCATAGGTATGAATGAGAGTGTGCTTGGTTGTCTGTCTCTATGTATAGCCCTGTGATAGGCTGGCAACCTGACCAGGGTGTCCCCTGTCTTCGCTCGAGTCGGCTGGGATAGGCTACAGCCCCCCCGCGACTCTACAGAGGATTAAGCGGTGTAGATAATGGATGGATGGATATTTTTTTCCCCTACAACTGTACCTGCATAGACCGGTGGAGATTTCCAACTGAGCCTTTATCTTCTCTTCCTGGCTTATAGAACTGTGTTGATGAAGCTCCTCCAGGATGTGTTCTGCCTCCAGGAAAGAGGATTCTGCCTCCTCCAAAGTTGACCAGTCAAGGACTTTTTCAGCTTTTTATTTGATATCCATGTTCAATCTCATAAATTATAGTCAAAGCTATCATGGAAAGGATATTTGTCTGTAAGAAGTGAAGCTCCTCCCTGTGTGAGGTTTATGCTCAGGAGACATGTGAGAACCTCAAACTTTTCAGGTCTGCAGGAGGTGACGGAGCAGCAGAAAGGTAGCAGCTCTCTGGCCAGGACTGAGTGCTCCTGTGCCTGCAATGCCCAGCCTAGAGAACAGACAACAATGTTGACAAACTGAATAACTAACTGAACGTCCTCTTAACAGCATATACAAAAAGCAATTATTTTTATTACTTGGTGTTTATTAGAGGAACAAGCAAAATAACACATTGAATGAATTATTACGAAAGTAGCTAAATTACTGCGACGCAACGAGACACATGGACTGATCATAATGAGCTTTGTATGTATATATTGTATGGGGTACGCAAAAATAGCTTCAAGTTCAAATCCAGTCTAAGGTAAGGTAATAGCAAATTCTCACTGAACCTTTTTAGTCTTACCTTTGAACTGGAAATATGCTTTAGCCAACCTGACATGGGCCTGGGCTAGTTTCAGGTGTCCCTCCCCGTACACTAGCCTTGTCAGAGCCACACAACGCACCAGATCCTGGATGCAAACATCAAACTGGACAGATACAGTGAATGTCTGTTAATACCGCCTGTCTCTTTAAGCCATTGTATCACACATCAGAAGTCATATCAATATTACACACCCTTACTTCAATACTACCTTCCATAAATCATGAGAACTTGCCTTGTCAACTTTCCTTTAAAAAGTGATAACAGTTTGTCCTTTTTCATCCAAAGATAGCAGCCATCCATTGGATCTAGCTTTCTAGATTTGAGGATTTATATTATTGCATTATTTTGTATCAGTGATAGTGTGTTCAGTGTTATTATTTACCATGTTCTGACATTTTACAGACAAAATAGAAAAATGTCAAAATCAAGACTAATCACTTGTGAGTACATTATATGAACATCAGTATCCTGGTTATGAGCCAGATAAGGCCTTACCCTGATTTTTAAAAATTAAGATACACTAGCTGTAGTATTTTTTACCTGCCACAGTTACATATTCACATCTCTGCCAAGTGTCAGCTGGAAAAGAGTCCAGCTTCCCACGGGCGTCTACAGAATAATCTGGGTATAGCTAATGAATAGATAGATAGATGGATGGACAAACACAAACTGAGTTTTCTCTTTGGATGATGATACATGTTCTGACAGTGTGTCAAACATGACCATGGATACTGCTTCTCTACTCTGCAACTACAATACATCCATTTAGATCTATTCAATCTGAAGTAAGGGTTTTAATTATCTCATTATTGCATACAGGGACATGAATAATCAGTGTCTCATGCTCCATGTCAATGTCATATCCCAAATGCAATCAAGACCACTATTAGTC
>OMNN01023808.1:0-18609 GCA_900302755.1 Chromis chromis
TCATCCCAGCTCAACCAAAAAGGCTCCTAAATTTTTGTCACACAACTCTTTATCACAACTGAGTCTCTAATGAGTTTCCAGTTGTGGTAAGGCACATCTGAATTTTTCATTTGTTACCAAATGCAGTTGATGCAAACAGTTTTAATCCCAAAATTCTTTTTGTGTTTAAAGTTTCTGGCTCTGATAAATTGTGTAGTTCTGCCAAGTTAATTGATTTATTTTTAAAGATAACAGGCATGTACAGAAACAAACTGTGAGTGTGTTTGCATGCACACACAGCTGTACAGTGTGTGTGCTTTTACACTTGTGTCATGCAAGTACGTGAACGTTAGTGTGTGTTGCTCCCTGGAGGAGGCGTTTGTTAGGTCAGTGAGCCTACCTACTCACCTGTGGTACCATATATCTCAGCTCCTTAATCTGATTTGACTGCATTCCTCCAGCCTCTGTCTCTGCCAACAGCCCTCAGTGTGATTCTGTTGTCTGGCACAAAGTAATGAAAACACATAAAGCTCTCATTACGTGCCAGTGGCTGTGGAGCTGAGCGCTAGTAGACCTGTACGCTCACAGAAGAGAAGACACACAGATGAGGAGCACGCTCTCACATACTGTACAGCCATACACACATGTACATACACACAATCACAGAAACACACAAGCCTGAGGCGTGCTGCAGTTTAAATTACCCAGCTGTCATCAGCCTCTGATTGATGGTTCCTTCCCTCATGGTTGCTATGATAAGCTCTTATTGGCTGTGTAATTTTTCTGTGGCCACGTTTGGATGGGTGGGCAAACTGATTTGGTGTAACACTGAGGTGCAGTTTCACATGATTCATATAGATTATAGCTGCTGTACACTTGCAATGATGGCTCATTCTCAGTACATCCATGTTTCTTGCTGGTGTTTGTGGAGCAGATTAGCGTTTATTGATTTAAAAGATATGTTTGCTGAATGCTCTCTTTTTCAATCTTCCCCTTATTTTCCTCTCATACACACAGATTTTACACAGACACCTGAGACCTGACCAGGCTTTGACTTCTGGTCATTGTGCAGCACCGTTGGAACAGTTTGAGCTTAATTAACTGCAGTAATGGTACTTTAACAGCAGTTATTGTGCGAACTGAAACCAGCCCCGAGTTCTCTTTTCAAAGCCATTCACGTTCTTTTTGCATGCTTGCTTTCTGTTGAGGTGCTGCCCTTTTAATCTTCAGTTTATACCTGGTCTACTGGAAACCCCAAGTGTGATATTGTTAGCGCAGATCATTAACCTTCACATGAAAATTATTAAACATGCAGGCAGCCAGCCGGACACACAGACACACACATATGTTTCTTATTCTCTCAGAGCCCATTCCACTAATGTCACCGCTATGTGGCCTTGCTCAGAAATGTCACTAATGTGGTTCCTGTAAAGGGCTCACTGGGGGACCAGAGGATCAGTGTGGTTGAACTTTAATCACTTGGAAAAGGAGGCAGAGAAGCTCGAGAGAAGAAATTGGATTTATTGGAAAGAGATAAAAAAGTAACAAGAGTGGGAGAGTAGAAAGGAAAGCCGGAGACAGAAAGGAAATACAGGGGAAAATGAAAGTGCTGTAGAGAAAATGTATGTTGAACACTTTGATTTTCTGTATTAATAAGCCATAAAATGCAATCTGATCTTCATCTAAGCCACATGTATAGACAGACATAATGATTTTATGAGCTTTTTTGTTTTTTATTGAGTACAGCCATTAGGCTTTCACAGCTGCTGGTGGAAAAAGTAAGTGAACCCTTGAATTTAATATCCGGTCGAACCTCCTTTGGCAGCAATAACAAAAGTGTTTCCAGTAGCCTATGGTCTGACCGGCACAAGGTTCAGAAGCTCTCATGAGGGTTTTTCCACAGCATCTTTACTAGGGCTGAATAATTAGGTGAAAAAATGTGGCTGTGGTTTTTCTCACAGATATTGCGATTCGTATTGGTGATATCATTTTTTTAAGGTCAAAATCCAGTTCAATATTTAGTGTGTAAAAGATTTAAAGCATGTGGTGGAGCATTGCTACATGGGGTTCCATCAAAAGCATCACACCAGGAAGACGGCATGAATTTGTAAAACCACTGACACCTTGGCCATATCCTAAATTCAATAAATTCCGTTCCCAGACAACTAAACTGCAATCCTCATTTACTTCTTAGCTTCAGCTAGCAACCCTGGCATTATCCTGTAAGATACCTTGATTAACTTGGGGATTCATTTTCCCATCAATGATGAATTTGTGTATTATTACTTGAAAATACAATGTGCCTGTTCAGAATTACTAAGACAGATTTATACATAAAAGTAGATAATTTCAGTGGATTTACTCACTTTTCTTCCCACTGTAGATGTCACATTTGCATTTTTACCATGCAAGGATGGCTAAAAATTGCCATGTAATTATGTCAGTAATCAGACATTTATAATAAAATGAATATATACTATATACAATAGTGCACAAAGCCCTACCTATTTTGCATGAATGAGCAAATACCTCTTTGTTTTGTGACATCCGCTTAAGCCTAAAAATATTCATTTTACATAGGATACTTCATAGATAGTTTTTGTTAACTAATCATTTCAACATTAGTCTCAGCAGGAGCTTAGAGTAATCCTTGTACATCTAAAGGAGGTGGTGGCATATGCAATTTTCTCATGCGTTTATGCAGTTCTGAAAGGTTAAGCGTTGCCGAGCCTCTGTAGTGTAAATAGTATATAAACAGTACTGTATATGGGTGTTTGTATGTGCCTCAAGTGCATGTGCAATTGTGTGTATGGCCCTCTGAATATTTAATATATTTATGGGTATACATGAATGAGCAACATCTAACGGCTCTTATATCAAAACTGTCGTGGTTGAACAGCCACTCTCTCTCTCTCTCGCTTGCTCTCTCCCTGCTCTGTCTCTCCTTTATTCCCACATGGATGGTCCAACAGCTGATGTACTGCACAGCATTTTGTAGTTGCTGCTGTTCACTATGCACTTCAGGTCATAGACTGAGGCAATGGATGTGCAACAGGGAGATCAACCATTGGGGAAAAAAAAACACTGAAGAGCAAATGCACTTTTGCTGTTGAGCAGGTAGATGCTTGTGGGAAATACTACAAGGCTGATAACCCAGCAGTGCTGCATTTGTGTGTAGAGAGAGAAATAACTGATTTCTCAGGACTGCAACAACATGTTTTGCTAATGTGTCTGTAGCCGTTACCACAGTGACTAAAAATGCGATGGGAGCACAAAACACCTCGAAACTGCTTGGAGTTCATAGGATGAAGTCTTAATGTTACAAGATATTTATAACAATTGTGTGTCATACTTTATTGTGGTTTGGATGTCCCCATGTACAGGGCCAAGTCCATAAAAAAAAAAGCTTTTCCCAGTTTAGTATGGTACAATCAGACTGGTTTTTGCACTCAGCCTTGGCCTCAGCCTCATCCAACCCCGTGGGCTTAACTGGGCTGCCTACAAGCAAGATAGACCTCATTATCCAACACCAGTTCCCGACCTTGCTGATGATCTTGTCGCCGAATAGAAGAAAATCCTGCAGCTCTGGTTTCAATCTTGTAGAAGCCTTATAGCCCTCTTAGAAGACTGGGGAATATTTTAGCAGTATGTTAATGCTAATGCTTTTGGAATGGGATGTTCAGCAGTCACATAGGGGTATTTTAGGAATGTGTGGTAGGTAGGTATAAGCGTCATACACAGCTACGGTTTATGCTTGGTTTAAAAATAACCTAATTGATGAGATATCATGGTCTGTAAATACTTTTCTCATTTAAGTTTAAATAATAAACACTTTGTTAATGCTGCGGAGCAACTGTGGGGATTGTTGAACAAAACCCAATACTGACTATTGGTAGGAAAACTGAAGCTTCAGTGTAAACATACAGTAGGTTGTTTTGGGGCGTTTGCTGAAATGGCTGTTTTTCTTGGGAGGCTAATTTACTTGCAGGTGGTTGACAAATTTTTCATCAGTAGGCACAAACTTCTTAGTGAACTCCTTGTTACTTTAAAAACCCTTGGTAATTCATGTAAAACTTGTGAGAATTTAAATCTCCACCAACTGTCAGTGCCTCTCTGATCATCCTTCCTTCCTCTGGGATGGCCCTCAGGGTCCTTCCTAATCCTCCTGTGAAACTATCGTTGCTTCCCTCTTTCCCTCCTTCCTTCCCTCTGTCGTTTTATTCTTTTCTGTCCTTCCGTCGTTTCCCACTGCTTGTTTTTCCTCTCTATTTTGATCAACATGCATCCGGGCTGCTGGATCCTCCAAGCAAAATTATTTAACCTTTGAATGCTTTTATATAATTCTCTTCTCTTTATTCCCTGTCGTTTTTGGATTCAGTTTCTGTGCCTCTTCACTCTCCCGTCTTTCTCTTGCTCTCTCCCCAAGGGTGTCATTTAAACCACTGGTCAAATTAACTGTCCTTTCTTCTCTGCCTCTTCCCGTCTCTCTATTTCTTTCCGCGTTTTATCTCTCTTCTATTTCCATTCTTTCTTTGGTCAATTTGCTTCTCTCTCACGCTGTTTCTCACTTTCTTTTCAACTTTTCCTCTGCCCGCTGCATTTCCCTTAGGACCTCTTTTTATCCTCCAGTTGTAATATCCGTTCCTCCTTCCTATTCATCGTATCTCTGCTTGGCATCCCCCCTCTGTTCTGTAGTTTCTCTCTTTTCTTCAAACACATTTTTATCCCTTTATTTTTAGACATTTTTAGCCATCCTGGTCTGTGCATAAACTCCATGTACTACAGTAGTAATATGTGTGTGTGTGTATTTGTGTGTGTGTAAGAGTGCAGCTGGCATCTCACACCCGAAAGCCTTTGTTACTTGACAAGAAATCCATTATCTTCATGATGTTCCTGGACTCAGAGGAAATTGAGTTATGCATCTCTATCGACTTTCTAGGACTTGGAGTGCTTTTACCTGAACTAACTTAAGTCTCTTTTTGCTTCTTTCTCACTCATGCTCCTTCTGTTTTATGAGGTGGGAATGTTTAACTAAGTTAGAGAAGGTCAATGAAAAGAGGTCTCAATGAGATTAAAAATCCTCTTCTGGCAGTTACCCAAGAAAGCTGCAGAAGTAACAAACAGCAGCGTGCATGTGATGAAAATCCAATCAAATCAAAATCAAAGCAAAGTCAAAGACAAAACCCATCTGAGGCATTTGCGCTAATCCAATAAGCTTTCTATAAGCCCAACATTGTAAATCTATTACCCAGGTGCTTGTCTGTTTATATGCTTGGATGCTTGATTATTTTCTTTCAAGTATTTTAATGGTGTTATAAACACATTTATTGAAAAATTTCAAATCTTAACAAATGAACAAGGTTGGTTGATAACGCAACACTCTTTGGTCAGCCCAAGCACATCTGCCATTTGTTTCCCCACATTCAGCAAAGAGTAAGCAAAATAAATGAGCTATTATTGATTATGAGTGCAGTGAATTTCTACAAATGAAAGAGACATAAAAAGAGATGAAAGAAGGGGAGTTTAAGTGAATATATGCCTGAAGGCTGACAGTGAAGGAGAATGATTCTCTCTCTCTCTCCTTTAGTCAGACCAACAGTTCACTCTATCAGACACAAAATTGCAGTTACAGGTAAATCTTTAGAAGAGTTTTCATTAAAGAAGGCAAAAACCTGGTTAACTTTGCAACATCCGAGTGTGACCTGAGAGTTGTGTTTTTACCCGAATTTGGTGGAACATCTCTTAATGTTGTTGTTGACAGACCTGTCTGTGGAAAATACTTTAATTAACTAGGACATTGTTTCCTCTTCATGTAGCTGTTAATTTGATATTTTCTGCAGAACAAAGCGACTGTGCTGTAGTATTTTGGCAGCAGAAATCTGAGGCAGATATCTTAAACCCTCGGGACAAACACTCAGAGGGCACTTTATTTTATTGACCTGTGCAGTTTCATGCAATGATACTAGTCTTGCTGTAACATCTATCTTTATGAAGCTCATAATGTTTATGATGCTCATAATTTGTCGATTTATGTTATTATGTTTATTATGAATGCCATACACTAAAAAAATAATGCTTGGGCTTAACAAAAAAACGCCCCCAAAGACCAAGCAAAAAAAGCAGCATTTTGCGTCTTTTTGAGTTATAACAACTTCTAATAAAATTACGTTCCACCAACAAACCAAAGTTAAAAGGAATTAGGTTTAAGTTTTTGAGTTGGTCATTCGTAAAATTAAGTTGTTACAACTAGTATTTCCATGGGAATTAAAGGATTTTTTAAGTGTTATAAAGTTATGTTCAGATTTATGGTAATTAGGTATATAAGTTGGCACATTTTCTCGTTTCTCTAGTGTAAAGTAGGTAGGGGAGGGGACTTGAAATCCTGATGTCAAGGTGAAGAAAAATGTTGTCATCAATCCAATTTAATTAAATAATGCCAACTTGAATTTAGTTTTAAATCAATTAATACAGAAAGTTGAGTTTAAATTACACACAATATTAAGTTAATTAAGGCATCATACATATAGATTTAAAGTTAGAACAGTTGTATTAGATTGCATTAGATTGTGCATGCCTAATAAAGTAGACACTGAGTGTATAATCAAAGCTAAATGGGAAAAATATGCTTTTTGTATTGTGGGTGAACTCATCCTTTAAAGAGCAGACATTAGCAAACTTTGACACTCATTAAGACAAACATCCATGACTCTGACCCTTTGTATCACTCAACCAGAGAAATTCATGATTGTTAACAACCAAAAGGTTAATGTTGTAAAATGATTAAAATCAGCTAGTGTTTTCATCATATAGTCAGAGCTAATTTTCTGACAAATTAATCTGAAAAACAGTAATTACATTCGCAATCAAACCTCACAGGGTGCATCCGAGCACCGATGCTGTCAAATCACAGGAAGACGATTTGCATGATGCAGATCCTGACAAGTCATTCACGATGGATGACTTGTGAATGAACCATGATGACATGAACAGCGATGATTAAAATTATAAACTATTGTTGAGCTTGGGTAGATGTTGTAATTAATTTCTCCTGCCACAACAAGTTGTGCCCAGCCCCCTGCTGATGTTGTCTAATTGGTGATGTGCCGAGTCTGTTCTCGCATCTGTTAACAAAGACGGATTTGACAACTTGCAAACCTGAGGCTAACAAATTGTTTGCAACAAGCTAACAAGCTCCTGTCCGTGTTTCTCGCTCGTTCGGTGAGTCATGAGCGTTCAGACAGAGCTTTTTGAATGAGGACAAAAAAAGATGAGAGGACAGACATCCATGAACATAGTTTAAAAAGATGGAAATGTCGATGCCTCTTTCAGTCCGTTTCATCCTTAGATATGATGCATGGTGCGGTGAAAATAGAAAATCCTCAAAGTCTAAAGTGGTTTTTGCCACGGCTGCTCTATCACAGATGATTGTTCCACCCGTCAAGCTGATGATGGTTTTTATCATTGGTTGGGTTCCATCATTATGTCTGTTTCTCAGTGGTAATGGGCGAAAAAATGTTTTACAGTAAGAAAAATGTTCACGGGGCCCTTCATCTACATTGTTTCACCTTTGTCGATTTATCCTTTTGTGTAGGGGAATCGAATGTACTTTTTGAATATAAATATGTGTTACACCCCTGAAAGATTTAGAGAAATAATAATGATTTTGTTTACTAGAATTTAGTTGCAGCAAAAACTTAAATACATATACACTTCCTTCATGTACGGGAGACGTCAATTTACATGAATATGAGAATATTGTAATTCAGTCTTTTACTGTGTGTTTTGGTTATCTAAAACGGCATGTTGCCTCACTTGGCAATTTTCTCAATTCAGTCTCCTCCATCCTCATCTTAGAAATGTAGCTTAGCCTTCACAAGTTGGTGAGAAGTGTTTAGAAATTTTTATTGCTTATAGCTGCAGGGTGTCTCTCCTCATATTTACCCTCATACCATCTCATCAATAGCTCAATCATCACTGCCAAACAGATCTGTCAATATTAGCTGCCCACAGCCCTTTATCCATGATGGCTTCGAGACAAGGTTACAGAGGTCAGGAGGAAAATAGTCCCCCATTTATACATAAACTGAACGTCCTGCTATACCCATTACGGTAATTGCCTTTTTTATGTAGTCGCTTTTGCTACCCTGTCATGTTTTATCACATACTTGAAAAATATAGCACATCTGGGGTTAAGCTGAGGTGAAAGGAGATTAAATGCAGGCCTGTAAGTCAGTGCTCAGGTGCTCGATAGAGCTCGTTCAGGTTGTCAATGCCCCATACAAGTCTACACGGCATCAATACAGTCAGGTCCATAAGTATGTGGATAGTGATGCATTTTTCATAATTTTGCCTCTGTACACCACCACGATGAATTTCAAACAAGGCAATCAAGATGATTATAAAGTGTAGACTTTCTGCTTTAATTCAAGGGTTTCAGCAAAACTATTGTGTAAATTGTTCAGGGATTACAGACATTTTTTACAGAATCCTTCCAATTTCACAGGATAATTGGACGACTAATTGTTAAGCAGTTTCATGGTGAGATGTGGCCTATTTCCTCATTATTTCAGGACAGAAACAGAAGATAAAAGGTCTGGAGTTGATTACAAGTGTTGAATTTGGATTTGGTAGGTGTTCATTGGAACTCGCTATACATTGTCCAAAGAGGTTTACAGCAGTGAAGGAGCACATTATTTTGCTGAAAAAACAGACCTATTGGAGAGGTTGCAGAAACTTTAGGAATGATCAAATAAACAATTTTGTGCATTCTTAAAAATAAGGAATGCTCTGGTGAGCTCAGCAACACCTAAAGGCCAGTAAGCCTGCGGAGGACAACTAAAGTGGATGATTGAATAATTCTTACGTTGTTGAAGAAAAACCCCTTTACAACATCTAGCCAAGTCAGGAACACTCCTTAAGGAGGTGACTTATTATTGTCAACGTCTACAATCAAGAGATGCCTTCATGGATGTAAATATAGAAGATTTATCTCAAGATGTACCCAACACCGAGAGTTTGCTGGAAAACATATGAAAAAGCCTGCCCAGTTCTCGTACATGATTCTTTTGAAAAATGAAACCAATATTAACCTTTGCCCAAAGAGAAGCAAAGAGAATGGAGACTGAAAGGAAAGGCTCATGATCTAAAGCAAACCACATCATCTGTCTGACATGCTGGAAGCAGTGTTATGGAATATGTATCTATGGCTGCTAATAGAACTGGGTCACCAGTGCTTATTGATAATGTGACTATTGATAGAAGTAACTTATTGAATCAGTTTAAGATTAAGCCAAATGCTGTAAACCTGATATGACAGCACTTCAGATGGATAATAATCCAAAATATGCCTTCTTCGGCTGACCTTAACCCAACTGAGCATTCTGTTGAAGACAAAACTAAAGGCCCCTTTGACATCCGACAAACAAACACCAACTGAAGTCGGCTGCAGTAAAGGCCTGGCAAAGCATCTCAAGGGAGGAAACTCAGCCTTGGTGATGTCCGTGGTTTCCAGTCTTCAGCTGCAAAGGATTTGCATCCAGATATAAAAAATAATCCTTATAATTATGTTAGTTTGTCCAACTACTTTTAAACCTGTGAAAATGGAGGGACTGTGAGGAAAAATGGCAGTAACTCTGAAAAGGTTCATGCAATATTTTTCTTGAGCCCCTAATATTAAAGCTTCAAACTCTGCACTTCAGTTACAATCTTGTAATCTGAGTTATTGATTGCCTAATTTCAGTTCTACCATAGTGGTGTACAGAGGGGAGATTACAAAAGATGTGTCTCTCTTTAAACCTTTACTTATCATCGATCTATCAAATGACATATAATCACTTGATATGCAGTCACTTGATAGATTGATTGGTTTCTTTTCTATGTTTGGTCTGTGCTATAAATTTGAAAGGCAGTTAGGCAGAAGCAGCCCAGACATGCCACTTTTAATGTTGGGTTGTCTAGAAATTGTAAGTTTAAAAAAAATCTGGAGAGATAATTATTATTGTGTGTGGAGTGTCTTCACACACAATTTGCAAAAGCTTGGGTCAATTAGTGGTGAGACCTCCAGGGTTCTCATTTAGTGTTTTTATCTCCCTTTGGGAAGTGTTTTGAACCCTCTGTCTTTCTCGTCTTTTTCCTCTCACTTTAAAACAGTAGCTTACTTTGGCAACTCTGATGAAAGAGTAATAAATGTGCTAATTTATGGCCTCCCCTCCATTATGATGAAACTACTTTGAAACTGAAGTAATGTTCTAGCAGTAGTATTCACAATGAGAGTTTGTGAAACTAGATGAGGCAGCTATTTTTTACCACAAAGTTTCATTGAGATGTTCAGTACAGTATCCTCAATCAAAGGACAAGGTAACTTTCCTGAGATGTGGTTGGATTTTATGGAAGTGTGGATGGATGGATAGATATACTAAGAGATAGAGGCAGAGAATTAAACTCTGCCGTACAAACGTTATATGACAGCAAGCAGCATCTGACCTGAGCTGCGTGAAAGGAAATCTACCTTTTCAGGTTCAAAGAGCTAATGAATATAAATGAAAGGCATCGACAAAAATGAATCGGCTGTAGATTAAAGATCAGAGCCCTCTGTAATTGTGATTATGCATGCATTCGCCCCATCGAACAGATGAAAGATATCAATCGATGGCAGGCATCAGCACTTTCTGCGTTTTAAAGGCCAATAACCTGTCCTTTTATTCTCCTTGCAGGCTTAGAAGTTCCCTTTGGTAAATGTGTGTTTGTGTGTGTGTATGTGTGTATCTTTTCATTTGCATTAAAACTGTAATAACTTACTTGTAATAAAAAAAAAAATCACAACGATGTAGCAGTGTTTAAGACAACACTGGTATCTCTTACTGTGCATGTACAGTCTGTCACTTTCATTTCAAGTATTACCCCACTTGTGTATGAATCATGTGTGTGTCTTTGTGTGTCTGGATGAATCTCACCCCCTGTCAGTCTGACAACAGGACTTTAGAAGGTGCTGATCAGCAGGGCCATTGATGGGTTAAATACCCCATGTCTTGATGCTTTGATCTCACTGCTGACAGTGTGAGAGATGGTTGGGTGGGGTGGAGGCTGACAACATGGGAGATGAAGGGAGAAGGGCAGGGGGAGGTAGATATGGAAGCTGGTGATGAGAGGAGAGCAGTAAGAGGAGACTGTGCTTGTGGTGGAGGGAGGGAGTGTTGCACTGCAGATAAAGAGATGAGAGAGAAAACTGAGTGATAGACACATAGAAGGTACATTAATATTACACAGAGCAGCTGCAACAACAAACTGACTTTAAATTCACATACATGCACACGCTTTTGAAACCTTATAGGTTTAGGTTCAGATCGATCATACAGCAACATTAGGGAGACATCTGATCAGTCTCACATTCATTCTGCAGCATGACACAACCCCAATCATACAGCCAGAGTCACAAATAACAATTTTTTAGTGACAAGAAGAAGGAGTCCTGCAACAGATGGCATGGCTCCCAACGGAGCCTTGATCTCATCATCATCGAGTCAATCTGGGAAAACACGACAAGATGAAAGAGATAACTCTGGAAAGTTCTCCAACTGCCAAGTATCTTAAAAACCTGTAAATGTACCTACAATTTGGAGCTGCTCTAAAGGCAAAGGGTGATCACACCAAATATTGATTTTATATCACTTTTTATCTGTTTAATTTGTTCAAGTTTTCATCAAACAAGGCTAAGTCTAAACATCATTGGCCCTGCAGTGCTAAAGAACTCCAGATGGATGGACATAACTTACACTGTTTTCCACCACAAGCACCTAACACTAGAAAAAAGAGACATGTTATTCAGTCAAAGGGGCTTGTAGCCTTTTCATGACATACCAGAAGTATCAGGCACTGCTGTCCATTATCAGACTAGGCTTTGCATTTCTTCGTCTAAGATAAAATGCAGCTAAAAGCATGTGAACATGAGAACACTACACATGTTGATGTAACAAGCTGACATTTAGCATCTTGGTGCACTGAGTAATAAATTAATAATGAACTTCTCAATGCATAGCTGAGGCTGATGGGAATTTGCTCATTAGTTTCAGAGTTATCTTGCCGTGAAAGTGTTTGACAAGTGGAGATGTTGACATTAGTGGAGTGAAGATCACCATTAGGAAAATTTGGCCATATATTCAGCCACAGCATTGCCATTTCTAGAGCCAAACCAACAGCTTACACAAGTCCTATCAGCTCATAAAGTGGAGAAGCAGTAGAGAAGGGCGTCCGACCTCCTGTAACTGAGAAACTACATTAAACGTATTTTCCCAAATTAAATTCTGTCGGGAGGTTTGGTCACTGACAGGAAATCATCTTTGTACAGAGGAAGCGATCAATCACAACCGATGGTAAAATACAAACTGTGTCCTGTAAATGGTAATGCTTGAACGCTCTGTCAAGAGAAACCTGCCTTGACAAACGGTCGGTACTCAACCTCTGACTCTTTGATATCCTCTGGTGCGGTTGGTAAACGTGAGCTGCTTGCTTTTGGCAAACCTCTTCAGTGTCTCGTGCTTATTAATCCCACTTAGATTTCCATTGCGCTGCATCATAAACCATTATCTAACAAGAAAGTGGTTACATTTTAGAGTTCCTGACAGGTTTAGGAAAAAAAAGAAAAAATTCTGATTTACAAGGTTTTCATTTGACAACTCCGACAACTTTATATAATCCCAATTCTTTACACTCTGTTTTCATGTTTATATTTCACCCCACTTTATTCTATGACTTTTGCATCTGGAAAACTTTTCGCAGAGGATCATTAAAGATTCATCTCATCTTCATAGCGAAAAAGTCAGCCAGACAGAGAACAATACAGACAAAGACACAGAGGAAAATAGGACAAGACAGAAAAGGGAAAGAAATGTACAGACTGAGGAGCAGGCAGGCAGATAGACAGATAAAACAGCCCCACCGACCAAGCCAAGAAACAGATGCTTGCTCCCTGTTCTCCCTGTCCTATCTGGCTCTGTGCTCTCCAACCCCAGTCTTCAAAGCCACAGCAGGAGGTGACACTCACAGCTCTGCTCCCAGGCTTCTATATAAAACCTCCCCAGTCTATTTACCTTCTGCAGGGATTACACTCAACACTCATCTTTCACATGCAGCTCGTTTGGGCAAATCCCTCTTGTGTCTCTCTGGCTCAGTCACTGTATGCTTGCACATTTGTGTGTGTGTGTGTGTGTGTGTGTGTGTGTGTGTGTGTGTGTGTGTGAATGGGACTGAGGGAGAGTGTGTCATCAAGAGAATAATTGTGTTTGTCTGTCTGTGTATTTCTGTCATGGGGGTTTCATTTCTACCTGTGAGGCTACTTTCATCCATGAGTGTCTTATTTGGCACAGAAAGCGTTTTATTCCTCTTACTGACTGCATGCTCTGTGATTTACTTGGCAATCACATCCCAAAGAACAGACAACTTAGCCAGTGTTTGTTGTGGAGATCAGGGTGCGTCAGTGCAGGACGTCAGCATGGGATTGTTTTTTTTTTTTTTTTTAAGAATCTCTGGATTCATTATTTATTCAGCTACGTAAGTAAACAGTGAAATGTAACAACTTTTTGAGGATTTGTCTGGATAGTCAGTTTGCATTTCAGGTCAGAAAGGAAGATCAGATTCCTTTATGAATGAACTAAAGAGAGTTTATAAATGAGTTGAGCAAACGTAGCCTGAGAGTCTAACTTTGAATGTTGTGCTCTCAGCAGAGCAGCATGACAGATGCCAGAAGATTTCTGCACTGTACACCCTTGTGTAATGTACATTGCTGCTTAACATCTTCTCTTAGATTCCCTCATCTAATTTTACATGACAGATACACGAACCTATTTGTAATTGTTCGGTTTCTGTTGAGTAAACAGGTTTGGTTGGCGGAGAAGTGAACCCTTTTTGTGGAAGCCAAAATGCTTGGCTTTGAAATTCTGCTGTGAAATCATCTTTGCCTCAGGCATCTAGCGACCTTCACATCCAGCATTTTGGTTGAAAGTGTTTGATGCACCTCATTTATATCACGCTTGCGTCGGTGTGGAACGTTTTGCAGCCGCAGCTTGTGTTTGTTTAAAAGTCACCCATGCTCTCTGACTTTAAACACACCATTGGGATTAAGGAGCTGTAGTTTGCCAATTGCTAGACTTTGTCATTGGGAAAAATGAAACTTTGTTTGGAGTAAAGTTACGTTGCACAACTTTCACTCGCTTTCCCAGAGGAAGAAGCTAATTTAAAGCTACTTAGTAAAACTGAAAACAGCACCTCACATCAGTGGTGTGATATGAATCCATTGTCCTTACCTTTCCTATTTCATTATGGTGAAAATCCACTGTTGAGACCATCATTCTCCTGACCCTGCTTTTGTAACAAACATCTGCTGGAGGGTGCCTAGATGGTAAATGTCGCTATGGTGACAAAGCCAATTTACTAGTTCCCTTTGTTGATCAAATCTGTGGCTCTCTTGGAATAATGCATTAGTTTTATATAGTGCTTTTCTAGATACTCAGACGCTTTACATTGCATTATTCATTCACTCCATACTCGATGGTGGTAAGCTACGTATGTAGCCACAGCTGCCCTGGGGTAGACTGACGGAAGCGAGGCTGCCAATCTGCACCATCGGCCCCTCCGACCACCACCAACCACTCACTCTCACACTGCATTCACCCAGGCTTCCTGGTGTTCCCTCACGGTCCCCCATCCTGGTACTGACCAGGTCCTACCCTGCTTCTGAGATCTGACGGGATCGGGTATCCACAAGGCGGTATGGCCATAAGGGTGAAAGATCTCCAGTCTTCACCACATTTACCAAAAGGACTATTATAACCACAGTGTCTCAGCAGTGACCAACTCAAACATGAATTTCCTCTTGTGTTTCTGGCTTCTTCCTGTCCTTAAGAGATCAAAGAGATTTTGTACAGTTTGTGAGGTCTCTTTGGCATTACCTTTCAATGCTTTGAGCCTGAGAGGGCCACACTTGTGCCTCTGGGATTGCCTGGGGAAGATGTACAGACTACCTCAAGGACGTGTGTGTTCCTAGAAGAACTGATATTCCAGAGGTAATGTTAAGAAAAAAAAAAGACCTTGATTCATTGGATCAAGCAATTAGATGAATGAGACGTTTGCATTCTACTATTATATGCCATCAGCTAATGGCCTCATTGTATGACGGATCTGGAGTGAGAATGTGTTTTGGGTAGTGTTTGGCCTAAAGGGTTTCCAGTCCAAGTTCAATTCATGCTTAGGGGCAATCATATCTGGTTCTTGAGGCACTTTTTCGAGCTCACTTTCTGCAGAGCAGTGCTGCCTGCTTTGACTTTGACTACAACAGTGAGCGATCTGCATGCCCTGCTAGTTCATCCCAAAGGTATAACGATAAGAGGGAATCTGTGACAAGCACCACACTCGAAATCCATCCTTCATCCCTGGGAACATTAGAAGGTCGTTGGTGATTGAGAGTGAAGCATTCCATCCTTATCCCAATGGGGAAATTGCGTTGTATTTGCACCATGTACGTTTTGGCATCTCAATGAAAGGCCCTGATGACGTACACGCAGCAGCTTGTTACTATAAGGACAGTGTTGTCGGTTAACCCTGTTTAAGCTGGGCCTTGTTATGGCATATCACTGTTGTAACAGACGTTTCAACCGCCTTTTTCGCTGGAACATGTAGGGAGGAGATTCTGCAGTTGTGTGATTGATGGTGGTCTTTGTAATTTCAGGATTAATTGGCTTAGTCTTTGCAGGTTAAAAGGTATTAAAGGTGA
The DNA here is from genome assembly GCA_900302755.1 of Chromis chromis. Taxonomy (NCBI): domain Eukaryota; kingdom Metazoa; phylum Chordata; class Actinopteri; family Pomacentridae; genus Chromis; species Chromis chromis. Next base: position 15,743 of record OMNN01023808.1, read on the forward strand.
GGTTAAGGGTCAGTGGGTCTGTTTTGTTTAAAATAGAAACTAAATTTGGTTTCTATCTCCAATGCTGTGATTCCACTTGTTTCTGAAGACTTTGTAGATAAAAACTTCCATTTTGAACTTCTACTGGTTACTTCTGCTATATTCCATTATTTTCAGTAGATTTAGTCTTTAGTATGATGATTGAGTGGCAAAACGTAATTTGCAGAGTCCTTGTCAACTTTAGGGTTGCGACCCTATGTGTGCTTGTTATACAGAGGTTGGCTTTCTAATTAGTTTGAAGCATTTATTCAATTTTGTTCAATGCAGAGCTTCTATAATTCTTTTGAAAATGGAATATAAATTAATGCCATACTCAATTTCACAGTTAAGTGCTGCAGCCAACAGAATTAAAACTGAGGTCATGGTCTAGTAAAGGTTGATAAACCCTGTGAGATTACAGATACCGATCGACCCAAGCTTTGCTCTGTTCAGCCCGATTGATTACACTATTTCAAATATTTCTCTGTTTTTACTGCAGCACTGATCTCTCTTTGCCTTGTCTCACTTTGATGGCCACTGCATTAACATAGAAAAAGTTTTATTTGACTTTGTACATGCGTGTGTGTTTGTGTCTGCTTTCGTGTGTGTCGGGGCAATTTTGGCTGTGGCATGCTTTTGCACAATCTCAACAAGTTGATCTACATCTGACAGAGAGGCTGGTTGTTTTACAGAAATGGAGACAGGCGCATGTTTTTCTGCACTCAGTGGGGAGCTGTGGTTGTATGTTCAGATCTGCTAATGAAACCTACAACTTACAACTGAATTCTGCCTCTGTGAAGAGCAACAGCAACCCACTCTGACAAAAGAGCATGAATGACAGCAACAAAAGGGCTTTTATATGTTGCTTTTTTGTTGGGAGCAAAGTTTTCTTCAGTGAAACCCCACATCCATCACCCGCTCTGTCAACCGGAGAGTCCTTGCATCCAGAAATATATAAAAGATTTTAAAAATTGTTGTGTATATTTTGTATGTTTGGAGTGACAACGCATTTTCTCTTAGCCTATTTTTGTTAGGTCAGACACACTGCAACCCTCTCCACCTTGTATTACAGAGTGTTGAAAAATGAAAAGTGAGACATCACAGAATAGGGCTAAGAGATGACGTTGCAGGTGAATCACCTGTCCTTTTCCCTCAATGGAGCCGATACATCGCCAGCAGTGTGTGTCCTGCTTTGAATGTGTGCAGTAGTGTATTTCATTGTGTGTGTGTGTGTATATGTCTGTTTGTGTGGAAAGTGGCCAAGGATAAAGTTTCACAGTGGCCAAATGCACACTACCCTCTCACATTATTGTCTGTTAGTCAGGTGCGACAGGGGGAGCAACAGAGAATGAGACAAAGTGAGAAGGCCTGAGTGCACAAAAAGACATGTCCAAGCTAATAATCTAATTTGATATCCAATTTGTTGAGCTACCTACACCCCTCTCCTCCCCCTTCTTTCTCCTTCGCCCTCCTTGATCCTTTCATCCGTGCATCTCTCTTTGCTCTCTCCTTTTCCTTGCTCGAACACCATGCTCTTGCCAACTTATTGTAAGTGTATAGCGAAGGCAATTTTAGCTTAAAGTACACTGCTTGGTTTGCAGCATGCATAAGCAGCTGTGTGTGTGTGTGTGTGTGTGTGTATATATATATATATATGTGCGCCTCTTTGGTTTGCCGTCTTCTTAGCTTTGCCTGTCAATGGCTCTGACAGTGTATGTGTGTTGCAAACAGGATTACAAACACACTGTTGACTGTGAGAGAGAAAGAACTTGATTTATAGCTGGAGGATGATGTCTGTTACATTCTTTAAAAGGGTACATCACTAATTAAAATAAATGTTCTGTCAAAAGGTGTTGCTACTTAAAATTAGAATAAGTCATGTTTACCATCCAGGACTTTGTGGATGTTTTGGAAATGACCTTCCAGAGATTTCATAAGGCTTCTACATATATACTGTATATAAACCTATGAATGAGTAAAATATAAGTCATTGTGTCCTTATAGTGCTTTTATTTACACTGAAAACTTGTTTTGCGTTAACACTGTCATTCATAACATACTTTATTTGTCTTTTATTTTGACATCGCATCTATAGCAGTGCAGTGAATGAGCATCTGAAGAGAAAACACACAGGTGTTATTCGTTGCGGAAGCACTTTAAATGTGTTTGCTTCTCTCCTGCTCTCTGTGCTAACGTATATATTTTTAAATACAGCCAAATCCCAGTTAAAGCTGTTCTCAGTGATACTGAAACACTGCTCTTTAAGACTGCAAGTTAACCATCAGTCACTCTCAAGCTGTGGCTCTGCTGCACCACTAAAGCCCTGATTTTATAACTGTGATGTCGTCTGACAAACTCAGCATACATATGAGTTAAAGACGATGGTTGTGCTGTGAATTTGGCTATATTTCTACAGAATCTAAAGCCACTACCAAAGTCAGAGAAAGATTACACCATAAGGAGAAAAAGAATTGCTTAAGCTGCTCCGTGTTTGTAAAATATCCACCTTGTCTATGTTGCACTTGTAGATCTAAATTTATTGCTTTGTTAATGAGTTTAATAGAAACGTAGATTTCTTTAGGAGTTGCACTCCTGACTTGAATAATACGCCCTCTTTTGTTTTTCTTTTTATCACATTGGACTGTTTAACCCTACAGTTGTGCTCTTTAATCTGTAAACTTATATTTACATTTCACGCCATGCAGCAATTTAAAAATGACGAGTTTGTGAAAATATAATGAACTTGACATTCAGTTTTTTAATCATTAAATGTCTGGAATAATGAAGTCACCTGTAAAATATTCGATGGATTAATCCATAGAAAAATAATTGTTAGTGGCAGCCTTATT
>OMNN01023811.1:0-19014 GCA_900302755.1 Chromis chromis
CATGTGCACCTGTTTTTATCACACACACACACACACACACACACACACACACACACACACACACACACACACACACACACACACACACACACACACACACACACACACACACACACACACACACACACACACACACACACACACACACACACCTCTGTCCGGTGACGTGCCTCCAGCGCGCCATCCTTACCCCCTCCTGATCTGCAATTCTGCCTCCCTCTCCCACTCACTCTCCCTCTGTCTCTGTCACACACATGCTACCCAGGGCGAAGATAGGAAGCTGTTCACACCCGGCGTGTGGCTGTGTTTTGTCCTCCATTAATGTCTCCTTTCACCTCATTTTAGTGGCACTGGGTCGATGAGCAAATAAGGGCAGCCGGTATAGGTAGTTTAAATTCAACATGCATCGATCCTTGACTGGATAAAAGGACAATCAAATTGGTCGGAAATCGCTCCTGATTCCTCTGCGCGCTTATACGCACAAGCACAGCCGATCTACTGCGCACCACGGCGCACGAGAGGACATGTGTGCGCACCAGCGATCGTCGTTGAACTTCACCACCTCTGCCAGACCTTAGAGTCTTTTGGATATTGCTACAGTACCTAGTTTGTAAAAAAAAAAAAAAAAAAAAAAAAACCACCGTCTGTGCCCTCGTGGCTGACGGGACGGTTTGGATTTAAAAGCCAACAAGTGGAAATTGGCGATTTATAGCTTTATGGTGCCCTGATTTGCGCTCACACGTGGATGTGACCAGTTCTGTTTGATGTGACGGCGGACGCAGCGTTAGTTACTCGGCGACATATGGTCTGTGGGTGCAGGTTTGAAGCCACCGACCCGCCGCTTCTTCACGGCGCGTACTCGGCGGCGCTGGAGCAGATAGAGCCGGGGACGCTGAGGAATGCGGAGCCGAGATTTTGTCTTTTCCAGCTCACCTGCGGAACTCTTCGCAGCTCACACCAAAGTAAGTAACGTTGCTGTGTGATCTACAAAGAGCAAAATCACAAGTTTAATATGATATTTCAAGGAATGTGTAGTTAATAAGTACTTAACAGTGACTCCAGCCTACTTTGTGGGGTTTTCATGGCCACTTGTCTTGGTCTGTACATACAGTCCAGATTAGGTATCAGTGACCTTGTTAGTCATCAAGGTATTCTGAATGCGCATAGTGGCATCGCTGGATCACATTATTCTTATCCTAAAAAGCAGTTACCATAGCTATTTGTCCCACAGTGATCACTCATGATTCTGTTTATCAGTGTTGTTGGATCAGAAATAAGACACCCAGCCTGAGCAAAGGGTCAGCAGGTTTCATAACCTTCTCCGTGTCTTTTTTTCCACTCTCCAGCCGACTGACGCAGCCGGTGAGCCCACCGAGCACAATGCTGAGGCAGATCCTCCTCAACTCCACCGACACCTCAGACTTCGACCTGGTGCTCATGGCCCAGTCCACCACGCACCCCCCCTCCTCCCTGAACGCATCCCACGGCGGCTCTGTGAGCGTGGCCGCTCTCCTGAGACCCACCACGGGCAGAGGGGGAGGTGGGCTCCGGGAGGGCGAGTTCCACAAACCGGACCTGATCACTTACATAGTCATGTGCCTGCTGCTTTTCCTGTTGGTGCTGCTCATTGTGTTCTTCATCAACTGCCAGCTCCGGAACTCTTTCTTCGCCTCCATGCCATATGACAGGTCACTGAGAGAGGCCCGGACCTCCTACAAGTAGGAGAGGAGAGACCCCCTGGACAGACATCTGGGATTCTTTAGTGAGACTCCTTTAGGAGGGGTTAAGGATTACCTTTGAACTACTGCTGCACATATTGGACACATTATGTTGTTGCCTTTTTTTTGTCTTGGACACATTAAGGCCTAAATAACCTGGAATCTAATGACTTGATTGTGGCACATGTTGCCCACTTTTTAATTTAATGACCCACATCCCACCCCAAAAATAGCACTTCAGAGTGTTGTGGGTCTACAGCAGGTGGAAAACAGTATGATTCCTGATCAAATTGGTGACTCATTGCCCTGTACTTTCTGGTAACTAATAGCTGAAATGTGAAACAATCCATCATCTGCCGCAGCCCTCCTGTGCTCCCACAGTGGAAACAAATTTATTCCTTTACAGTGTGCTCCCAGGCTCGTATTTACTCATCTAATTGCCTACAAATTTGACCTGCCGTCTGTGGTTCAGGTCCACATTCACAGTGTTTGACACTGGCTCTGTCAAGGAGAATGTGTTTCTTTACATGAAAATGTGACTCATCATGTCAACCGAGCAAAGGTCTGCAGTGGTGTGTATATAAAATGTTTTGTAAGACTGTAACTTAGCTTGTCTTGTGAAGCAAAACATTCAGCATACGATTTCCAACCTTTTGTCCATTGTAAAAATGATTAAATGACAGATTGTAGGCCTATATCGCTGCATAAAGATATTCAAATGTACTTTGAAGTGACAGTCTTTTCGTCTGTGCACCTGTAAATGAATAATGATGCTGAAGATGATGCTGCAGCTGCTGATGTGAAGGGCCAACTGTTTATCATTCCATACGTCCGTAGAGGCATTTTTACGAGTGCCATAGGGCTGCTATGTCTTATCGTGCACTCTCATTTTTAATTAACCTCTCGCCTACAATTTATAATGCCAATATCCCGGAGAATGAAAACTTGAGGCTGAAGCATGACGAGTCATGTGTGATAAACTGTTGTCTGTTTCAGTGCCACTGGTGATGCACAAATCCTCTCCAATCTTGTTGTTGGAAAATATCTCTCACATACCAAGACAGATAGAATGAGCCTATCTCTGTAATCCTGTGCCTGTGTGTGCGTGCGGTTGTGTGTGTAATGTGTGTGTCCCAGGCTGGTGTGTGTCTGAAATTAAAAGAAACACTGCATTTGAAGTACTGGACATGATGTCTCGAAATTACCCAAGCCAGGGGAACTGGAGTCAAAAATAATTTTGAACATTCGTTGAGTATCTCCTAAATGCTTTATCTGAGATGTAAAATTCCACTGAGACAAGCTAAACATGCTGATGTTGTCTGTGGTGCATAATCAGAATAAATTCTGGATTTCAAAAGCCCTGAAGTAAGACATTAGGCTACAAGAGACAGAAGGCCACATTTGCTGAGTGCTGGATTCATAATGGATGACCAAATAAATGCTGTTATTTGGAAGACATTCTGCTTAGCATTGGGCGATTATTTAGCACACTCAGGAGAATGGGCAATGATTTCGGCCACTGCAATTGCTTTTTGTATATTTCAGCTGAATACATGCATAGGAATGAAGAAGAACTATACAAAGTATTACAGTTGCTTCCTACTAGTACATTAAGTTTGTCTGACCTGCTGTTTTAGCTCTGGTGACACTGCAGCACCTGCCATTTATATTTTAACCACATGGTGGAGCCCAAAGTCTGGTTATTTGTATGCACAATATCAATACCATAGAAAATGGCAAAGGGCCCACACCATACATGTGTAAAATGTCAGATTTTAAAAACACAAAAAAGCACTTGCAGCAAACAGGGAGTGAAAATGAAGCAGCAACACTGCTCTGGTTACTTCAGTAAGGAAGGTTAAAAATGACCCACATTTCATTAGCAGCCTTATCACTGTCAGATCACTCAGCTGCATAATTCGCATTTTTTGCAGATATGCGAGATTAGATAAATTGCCTGCGTGTTATCAGAGAGTGTACAACCTCAGAAGACGGAGTAGAGATTTTGTGGTCAATCATACACCTAAATTTTGAGAGCACAAGAGTCATAGAGATAAAAATCCGAGTCTCAGAGAGAAGGCTCTGTAAAGTGAAAGGAGAAACAGAGGCAAGGGCTGCAGAGGAGATCAAACTACATACGTCTTTAATAAGCCCGCAGGCAATACAATCTCTCTCATTGAGATTTTATGATAAGCTACATGGAATTAACAAAAATAATATTGGCAAAAAATAAATAAATTATCAAATTGCCTTTAGACACATTTTCTACTTTGAATTCATTTGCTGCTGAACTGTAAAGCTATTAGGCTATTTCCAGGGACTGGCCACTGGTTGGTGCATCTCCATAGTACATTTAGTACCTACCAGCACTGGAGCTGTCATTCCTTCCAGCTGAGACATTCAGATCAACAGGCCTGTGCTGCCTGCTGGTGGTGGGTTAATCCACTACACTGCTTAGTTGACATCTGAATTGACCTTCTCTGTGGATTTTAGGCTTCTTTCTTATTCTCTTCTTTGTGGATTTTAAATTGACACAGTTATGGCACCATGCGTTGTAGCATAATCCCATGTGTTTTTTCTAGGTAAACACAAGTCTTGGCTATTGCTGCCATGCAAATACAGCAATCTCTCTTTGTCAAAATGTATAATGCAAGCCCCGTCACCTGTCTCTGGGGACGCTGATGATCTGTGCAGCCTGAGGTGAGGCCTGTAGGTGCAGTTAAGTTGGAGCTGTCACTTAAATCCTCTCAGGTGGTGCAGCAGCAGCAGCAGCAGGGCGAAGGCTCCTCCCCAACCAGCTCTGACCAGACTGTCAGGAGAACAGGAAGACTCCGCTACCGCTAAAGACGTATCGCTTCCCCCGTTGTCAACCAGGGGTTAAAAAGTTAACGAAACTTCCAGCAATCATGGAAACAAACTTGGGACTCAACGTCAACCCGAGTCAACCATAACACCAACTCGTCGCTCGTGTTGTGGTCGCCGAGACAACTCCTGGAAGAGGAAATAGAGTTTCTTTTTCCGCGTAGACTTTACCTAAGCTAGCCTAGCTGAAGCTAACGTTAGCTCAGTTAGTGCCGAACATTTTCGAGAGTTTAAATTCACATTGGTAAAATTTCGGGTTGTGCTACACGTGGGAAGGCGAAGAGTAGCGTTCTCGTTTGTATTTTACAGAAGCAACAGGTTGTTTTCGTACTTTTCACCCAGGAGGACGCTGGGCTGCGCTTTGAATTTCCCTCCTTCAGTGGTACAGACAAGCAGCTTAGAGAGAGGGTCGTTTGGTGTAGCTGGCTTCCTACCAGCAACACGGTGCTAATTGTGGCTAGTTAGCCGGGGCACTAGCATAGGCCCCAGGGAATTAGCAGTTGGCTTTTTCGCAAGTTAAAGAAACATTAGCTTTGTACTGAAAGCGGGGAGATTACCGCTACAAGTGTTTTGTTTTGACACCCAATTCAAGGAAAACGGATTAACTTTCAAATATGGATCAACCCACGGGGAATTCTGCCTCAGCTGCTGGTCCCAAGAAGGACAAGAAATCAAAGAAGAACTACGAGGATGGAGATTCGAAAAAGAAATTTGTGAGTATCAAAGGAGTTCAACTTACTGCACAGTCAGTGGAGTTAGGCCCTAAAATGTTGCACCAAACTCCACTGATGGTATTTGTCTTCCTCCTCAAGTTTCAAGTGAAGCTACAAAGCAGCGAACTGTCACCATACCTGTAATTACGTTCACCCCCTAAAGCTGTTCACCAGCTGTCAATACAGCTTGAATTGTTGCCCAGTAGGACTCACAATTCAGGTCAAAGTAGTAGTAAGTCTGTCCAGGTTGGAAGACTTAAACTCTGCAATAAATTCTAATCTTTGCAGTCCTGTTGGATTGCAACAGCTCAACTCACAACTCATCCATCTGTACAAGCACATATACTAATTTATGATGGTTGTGTGAAGACTGTAGGCATTTTGATTACTACACAAGACAAAAACGTTTAAATAGAACTGTGATAAATGAATGAGCCAACTTTCTACAGTAAGGTGTGGCAGGAATTTTCTCAAGGTGACCTAATCAAAAGTGACTTAATATCATGGGGTTTCTACCAGGCTGTGTCAGCATGTGTGATTCAGTGTGCTGTCTAGATGGCAGAAGAATCACCAGTAGTGGTGTCTGTCAGCCAGAGCAAACTGTTGTGTAACTTAACTCCTTAGTCATGTCTGGCAACAGGTGGAAACTGATATTGTGCGGTAACCATAGAGGATGCACAAGTAAACAATTCTACCACACACACACACACACACACACACACACACACCATTATTTTCACAGTTTTCATACCCTTTATTACTTAGAACTTCCCCCATGTAAAGGCGTTTTATATCCGGCTGACAAGAATGAGCATAAACAGTTTGTTATGACACCCAGTTAAATACATAACTGTTTGTTCAGGCCTTTTGTTAAAAACTTTTTCATGTAAATAGTACCATTTGGGCTTGTATGCCAAGCAGTTGGGTTTGTAGTTGGACTTTGTTAAAGGCCTAGTTTTGAGCACAAAGACTGGCATAGCACTACAGTTTACATAACCATACAAAGCTGCATGCACAGTCAGTGTTGTGATGACAGGCTGTCTGTACTGTACTGAATGTATAGTTTTGTGGTTATGTAGCCTTTGATAATAAAATGCCATTTTTAAAGACAAGACTGACAAATAGATGAATTTAAAGAAACTTTAATGGTAATCAATTTATACATAGAAATAGGTAGGGCTATAAGTAAACATGAGTCATTGAAAGAAACACATTGTGCAATGTTTCTGAGATAACAGTGCATACATGACCCTGCTGTGGAGTGCATGACGGTCTGAGAGTGTGAGTGCACACCTGTGTCTGTGCAGCGAGACCACCTACTTCAAAAAGAGGAATGCCCTTGACACCAGTAACTCTGAAATGTGAACCCATTGTGGCAGAACATTTATTGTCAGCGCTCACACAGAGGTAAAGTGTTGTAGAGTTGTGTGCGCCATACTTTGCCAGCAGTGTGATATCAGCTCTCAGCTATCTTGTTTGTGGCATTGACTTATCCATGAGTTCATCATGCTCCTCTTTCACCTCCTCTGAGACATTCCAGTGATAATGGCATAATGGGACACGTAAGACGTTGCATGCTTCTAGGTGTTCTAAACAAAAATCTTGTTTGTACGAATGGCTCTATTGTGTTGTCTGGGACTTGGTCAGTTAGTTTTAGTTGTCATCTCTTTTACTAGACACAGTCACATTTTCGGAGAAAACAGATAGGATGGATGATTTTTTCATTCAGTATTTTATTGGAATGACTAACTACTTTACCTTTAAAACAATATTACAACCGTTTATACAATGCAGAATTTATGACTGGCTGTAATTTTTCTACGTTATTTCATAAAAATATGTGTCTTTATATTCTACCCCACCATAGTTGAGTGCATCAGATGGTTCCTGCCCTCAACATCAACCCTGTAATGATTACAGTAGCTCCACCCCACAAAAACATACTGTAGAAGCGTAATGCTCCCCTGCTGTGCGTAAGCATGTCTGTAAGCCTGTGTGTGTGTGTGTGTGTGTGTGTGTGTGTGTGTGTGTGTGTGTGTGTGTGTGTGTGTGTGTGTGTGTGTGTGTGTGTGTGTGTGTGTGTGTGTGTGTGTGTGTGTGTGTGTGTGTGTGTGTGTGTGTGTGTGTGTGTGTGGTTGTGTGAGTTGGTCTACATGCATGTGATTGTTTTTGAGATCCATATAGGCCATCAGAAAGGTCTCTGTGTGTCTGACAGATGGACATGTAGGTTTATCAGGCAGATCCCTGGTCTGATATCATTTTCACAGGCGATTAAGAGCTGCAGCAGGTGCTGGATCTCAGCCTCATACGTCTGTCTATAAGGTTAAGTGACAGAGAAATAGAAAGAATACAGAGCTGTTAGTTCATCATAAGGAGATGTCTGCGTGCTTCTGCAGGTGGGTGATGACTGGTGTGTTCATTCGTATGTGTTTGTGTGTGTTGGAGCTGTGAGCATGAACACACATGTAGGTGTGACAAGGCCACGGACATTAATATTCTCACCACATAAGCAGGTTTGCCACTGGCACTATTATCTTTGTAGAAAAACAAAATGAACAGCACAATCCGTTTCCAAAATGGCCTCGGCACGGTGCAGAGGATAATCATATAATTTGCAGATTTAATTGGAAATATAAATCCCAATGCACACACCATTACAGGCAGCTTTGATATACACCTTGCCGATTGATGCATGATGACACCTCGCAAATGTGGAGGGTCACCCGTGTCACTTTTAAATATCACAGCACCTTGGGAAACCTGATTGGAGCGCCAACAACACATTTAAATAGCTGTCCTCGCATATTGCTGAGCGAAATTACCTTTTCAACTGTCTCTGTCTGCCGCAGATTAGATTGGCTATATTTTTTTCTGCAGTCATTTTCTCCATTTGACAGAGCATGGCACAACTCATGTTGTTGTTGCTATTGTTTTTTTTTTGTTGTTGTTGTTTTTGCATTAAATATCACTAATACAGTTGGCGTGCTGTATTTCGACATTTCAGTCTTGTATTATATGGGCTATGTGATAGGGCTATTATAGCATTATGATATTTCATCTGGCAGTGAGGGAGGCTGTATGGTGGTCCACCTGAAAAGGCTGCAGGCTCCTTGTACATCGCCATACGGTATTGCAGCAGAGTGTAATGCTTTATCAATAAACCACTGGACCGTTTGCTGTTTTCATAATGGAGTCGTGAAAGCCCGCTCTGGCTCCTAATTACCGAGGCAAACAGGGCTTGGCAGCAATTCAGAGGAAAAAGTGGAGAAGAAAGGGATAGGAGGAAGAGAAGGGGGAAGGACACGAGAAGAAAGACCTTAAAAGAAAACTGTTTGCCAGTTCATCCCCAACTCAAAGCTAATTATATCTGCTGAAGCAGGAGGAAGGTCTTGTTATGCCCGGTGGACCAACCTCAGAGTTGGTACCAAGATCCCTATCACTGTCTTATGTCTGCAGGTCTGATAAGACAAGTCCGGTTCACATTTGCCCTCTAAACTTTCCCTTCCACATTGTAGCAACTTTATCAAAGACTGAGGCGAAGCCGATGGCAAGGAATATACAGAATCATAAATGCAGGGTTGCTGAAGACGGCACCCTGGGCAAGATCTTAGAGTGATATGAAAATCATAAGAAATAAATAAGTGAATATACAAATAAAAGAGGTGAAAGAAAACACAGCTAAAAGGGAGAAAAGTGAGACTGTAGAAGGTTGAGTGTGAACCTACAAGAACTGCTTTGTGCTTATGTTTACATTAAGAGGTGGTTTGAGCGTATGTAGAAATGAAGGTGATCTTCATCCTTTGAAATCAAGGTAAAGTGCTCTACTCTCTGCCATCTGCTCTGTGTAAAAGCAAGCAAGTAAACAGCCATGCAGGAGTCTGTCAGGATTAGCTACTGCACGTCAGCTAAACATGCTTTCAGTGATCCTGCTAACACGCTGATGCAGTAGGTACAATGTTTAGTTTAGAATGTTGAACGCTTGCTAATTAGCAAAGCACACACATCAAGAATGAAGAAACTTTTACTTTTTAAAATTTATTTTACAATTACAGTTGTGATTGGAGCACACATCTTTGCACCAACCTCCATGGGAATGCATCTAATAGTTGTTTAGAGATGATTTAATCTGAGCCAAAGTGGTAAATCAACTGACTGGTAGACAAATCAAAATTGCCAGCCCAAGAGCTGTGCCAGTAGAATGGCTTGTTCTCTTCTTGTTTGTTTATTTCATCATTATAATATATTATATTATATATTGTATACCTCAATGATACAATAGCACCTGTAGTTTTTGACTATATCGCATGTGCGAGCAGAAAACTCATAGATGCATATGCTACAAATGAAGTTAAATGAGGAATATACTTGGTAGAGAAGAGGGTTGGTGTTTGTTTATTTGTTTTGCTGTTGTTGTTGTTTTTTTAACCAGAAGCATGTGGCAATTTTGAGCTGCAGAAAAAGTGATGTGGATGCATGTGTCCACATGGTATCGAGCCTGACAACAGAGTAGGACAGGTCTTAACCCAAGGCCAGTGGGCAGCTCTAATGACTATTGACAACAACCTGAGCCTCTTTGACTTTCAACCTAATTCACTCTTGGATAGAAGGAATCACTACCTTAAGCCAACAACAAATGAAGAGGGAGAAACACAGCTTTGATACAACATCCAAGCTGCTCATCTCAAAATTAGATGAAAGATACCTGAGTCTACAGTATGTTTGTGTAAATCCCGCCTCATGTTGAGCATTTTCCCGTTAGGATTTTCAAAAAGTCGTGCTGTTGGTCATAAGTGTCTTTTTGGCTGTTACTGCTTCAATAACACCTCCGTTAAAGCCTCCTGCTCTCAGGTGAATATGGGCATTGTGTTAAGAGCATATTGATCCAAGAGGCACTAATGACAGCACTTCACCATATAACAACAATAAAAACTTCAGTACACTAATAAACTAAGCTGTTACACCAAATGACTGCACAACAACCTTTGATAAAAGCCAAAAGTCATTTCTCTCGTTACTGGCAACATCTCAAGCAAATTATTCTGTTTGAGCTGTTGTTAATTAGTTTTAAAGTAAAGTTTTTAAAGTTTTACTTACATCAAGCCAGCCAACATATAGCATATCATCATAAAAAATCTAGTTGTGGGTTTTTAGACATGCTAGTAGCATGGTTTTAAGGATGGCGATCAGTCTGCTGGTCAGCTAGTTGGTCCAGTGGGAATCTCAGCAGCTACTGAATGCATTCAGTTACCTTAGTACAGACATTAATAGTCTCCAGATGACAAATCCTAATGACCTAATGAATGATCCTTTGGTGATCCATTGACTCTCTTCCAGTGCTACCATCATATTAGTCTGACTCAATGGATGAGGATGCTGGTATAAGCCTGCCATTGGCTTTCTCCTCTCCTTCCGCTGTCTGCGTATTACCATTTTCAAAATCCAATCTAAGCAACCTACCACATGGATTGTGCATTAGGACAGCCCTGCTAGGTTTTCTCTCTTTTTTTTAGCAGATTATCTATTTTATTGACAGTGCTTGCCTTCCTGCATGCAAATGTTCCACAACAACAGTTCCATCCATCACAATTTTAAGGAAACACCAAAGCTGCATCCTTTGTTTAGCTCTGACCAGTGTGAGATGTAGCTAGACCATTATGTACCACAGATTAAGCTGGATGAATAAGACTACCATCAGATTGACACTTGAAGTGAAATACCTCTATGGGGTCGACTTCCTTTTACATTCAAGCTCCTTTCAGGATTGTGACCCCCGTGAGTTTTCACCTAGAGTCATGATTGGGTCAATTCAATTCAATTTTATTTATATAGCGCATATTTACAACATATGTCATCACATAGCACTTATCATCATAAGGAAGAACAGAAAGCAGAAAACAGAAAACCCTATGAACAAGCAGACTGCAACGGTGGGAAGGAAAAAAAAAAACATAGGATAGGGAGGGCGAAAAAAAACCTCCGACAGAACCAGGCTATCTGCCTCAACCAGTTGGGCTGGGAATGGGGAAGAGGGGGGTAGTCAATAGCTGCTAAACTAATGACATTCTTACATATCATTGTAAGTCATATGTTCTAAATATGTTGCCATGTAGAAACGCTAAACCAAGGGGGTGAACATGGGCAACATACTACTACTTAACATCAGCATGTTAGCATTTTCATTGTGAGCATGTTGGCATGTTGACCTTTAGCTCAACTCAGCTTCACAGTATCAATTTGGATACAATGAGGAGGGAACTGACCAGTCTGCTCACCCTTTTAAACGTTGAAAACTTTTAAATGTTTGAGCAGCATCCCAAATGACAAACTAATGTGTCCGTTTGGTCTCAACTTCCTTCGCGTTTTTATTGTATCTGTTGTCTTTGGCTCAGAAGATCCCCCTTGGCACCGTAGGAACCTCGACTGCTTTCTTCATTTTGGATGTTTCAGAAGTTTTGCAGAGGAGGGAGGGCGTGAAGAGAAGGAAGCAGACGTGGAAAACAGAGGGGAATGCACAGTGGAGACTCTGGTACCTCGGATAATTAGACAGAGAGGGGAGAGTGACAGACAGTCTGGGAGACCGGCAGCGACCGGCTGATTCACAAGCTCACAGAAAGCAGCAGCCAGCAGCCATCTCACGACACACATCTGAGGAGCCTTTTCCCACATAGATGAGATCAGAGTTTGGTCTCCTCCATAGCAAAGGGAAGGGAAGCTTTATGACAGGCATAATTAAGGTCGCCTCAGACCGAGCACTTTCCCTCTTCCTTAGTCTCTGAGTGCGGCCAATCCTCTGAAGTCCGTCCCCCAAGGCCAAACACTCCGAACACGGGCGTGTTAAAGTAACCTCCTTTTATCCTAATGATCATAACCCATAGCTAATGGAGCACCAAACGCAGGCTAAAATGATTCAAAAAGAGACTTGAATTTATTCACTTATAATGATAGAGTTAGAAATGGCATAGTAGAGTCAGTGGTGACTTTTCAAGTCCTAATTATGCTGCGGTCATCAAGATCATTATTTTTCACATACGAGAGATGGAAAAACAGGACATAATGAGGATCAAATGGACATAAGAAGCATACATAGTTTACATTACAATTTACATACCTGACGTGCAGTAAATTTGACATACAGGTTATAGTCGCACACTGGTTCATAAGCTGCTCCACGCAAAGATTTCATCTGAACCAAAGTGTTTATTTTGATGCTGTGTATCTCATTTATTTGCTTGGCATTTCACCATGAAAATCCGACCCAAAATAATAATAATAATAATAAAAAACACCCAAAAGCAAAAAGGAACTGTGACAAAATTTAAATTAGCTTCCATTTTTACATCACAGTCGAAATTAGAGCAGTATGGATTTGGGAAAGGGGTGTGAATGCAGAAAATGAAAGGCTTCTTCATGCCAAAGCAAAAAAAAAAAAATCTTTGCATGGAGAAGCTGGCACAGAAAGGAAATAAATGCTCACTAAATTCTCTATTACTGCCGACAACACCAGGTTTATGAAATTGTAACAGGCGCGATTATTACAATTATTCAGGAGTCTAGACTCTTGTAGGTCATGTCGCAATTTCTCATAATGGTGCAATATCATCTTTTTTTGGGCCCACATGTTTGGGTTTTTTTTTTTTTTTTTTTTTTGCAGTGATGCAAAAATGGTGTTAGGAAATAAATGTTGGTTTCAGTCAGTGGGTTTATGCGTAATCTAATAGTTGTTTGATCAGAGAGTTTGTTTCTACTCTCCTGCTCATGTTATCAAGCGGAGAGTGTATGTGTGTGTGTTTTTTTTCAATGGCCAACTCACCGGTGGGGTGATGGAGGATGACAGTTTCCCATTTTTAATTGCCATGGTTCCTGTTGCCTGGTAGCCTGGGGGGGACAGGAAGGGTGCAGACACAAATATTCTCTAATGAGTATTAATCTAATCACTGTCTGATATAAACAAGGCCTCTGTAATGATGTCAGACCCCCACCGACATGACTACCTAACTCTGGCATTTAGGCTGAGGGCATTTGCATTTTTCTAAAAAAAAAAAAAAGTCTTTTTTTTAGTCTTGACAAATTGAAGGACATTGCTGAGGTGGGAGGGGAGGAGGATAATGATGGCTAGAAAAATTACCACTCCCAATTCTTTTCAAGAAAGAATTTGACTCTTAAAGGAGCACCTTGTCATTTATTAGTTGCGTGATTGTGTTTCCTTGGGAACTGAATGTGCCTGGCACCACTAGTTTTGCCATATTTAGAGGCTTGTGATACCTACCTACCTACCTACATTCTTTTCAGAAAGTCTGTATAAATCATAACAAAGTTTCTGCACATACAGCTCAAGGAAAATGTTTGTGTGTCTTTGAAAAGATATTGGCATTGAGGAGGAAAGATTACTTATCTGTTGTTGTCATACACACTAGCAATGACACTCTAACACCAATGGGAAATATAGCTTCTTGTGTGCTCACCTTAACAAAGAAAACAGTGAAAACTGCACCCTTGTCTGTCTTGTTTACCTCACTAGATTGAGAGGGTTACCTCCAAGGGCAAGGGGACATGAATAATGCCTACCACCTGCACCTGTTTCCTCTGGATGCTGCGGCTTTAATTACCTCAATTAGCATTTGGGAGATTGTTTGTAAGGATCTGTATCTACAGTGATGGAGCATACGCTCAGAGGGGATGCTAACTCATTGGAAAACACAGACAAATTGTCTTCCACTATAACCTTCTGCAGTAGTTGTGACTCCGAGCGTACTCAGAATGAGTTCTGCGCTCTGCTCAGATGGAGAGATAGCGATAATGTGTTGACACGTGATCAAATAAGACGCCGTGCTGCTTAACTTTTGTATGTCATGTGGAAGACGCCAGCGCTATGAAAAAGTAAGGAAGGAGCTGTAATCTGTGATCTGCACAACAACAAAATGGCATCATTTGTAGATACAAGATGACACAAATGTTAACTAATAGAATTCTCCGGCTGTCCTCCTCGCTGTGAGAGTTTATTAGAAGTCTGCAGAGGGAACTGTGCAGGTTTCAGCTTTCTTTTGTTGAGCCTACCGGTCCAAACTATACTGCACCATGATTTTGTTCCTGCTTTACCCAGTGATCTGTGACATGTGATTTGTCCCCTTTCATTTCCATAATGGCTTCTTGAGCTCCCTCATGGAAACATATGGAGACCCCTTCTCACTGTATAGGATTTGTCCTGCACTAATGGAGCTGAGATTGGATTCTGGCACTTATGTGTGCCTAGATGATTCCTCCTTTTTAGTGCCGTTCTCCTTTGCCTCATACATAATACATAGGGTTAAAGCAGTATTGCTTTGTAGGAGATCTCATTTATTAACATGGAAGTCTCCCAGGGATCAGAAAGCTCAGCATCAAAGTTTGCTTCAGCGCTGCTCTCATCATCCACAGGAAGCGCTTGGGATTTTCATCAACAGGTGGGACTAGAATTACTATCAGTATTTAATCACTGTATTAATTTAAAATTAATTGTGTGACTGTCCGAATGCTGGAAAAAAAATGCATTTGCTAAATGTTGAATGTAGAATTGATTAAATTTAAGAGTGCTACTGATCTTGTAAAGTTTGTCTGTCTGCAGAGGAGATTAAAGTGTAGCAGAACAGTATAGAATAGGTGGAACATCAAGTTATGTACCTTTGATAAAGAAGACCCCTGTTTTGAACTGATCTTTCCTAACAACATTTTATATTATGATCTTTAACTAACCTTCACTACGTTTTTGTTTGTTTGTTTGTTTTTAGTAACTTAACTAAGTATAATTCTTGAGCTATGTTCTTTCATTATGATGAACGCAGGTACTGAAGTTTATTTGGAGTGAATCTCCATAATGATGCCGTAAATAGTATGAAATGTGTTGTAATCCACAGCCGAAAGTAGTCTTCAACAAGTGCTACGGGACCCAGTTGTTTTAGGAGATTAGAGGGCTTCTTTAAAGAAGTAAATTATGTATTTGCAACCATTTTTTAACGATTCCATCATCATCTTAAATAAGCAATATTGTGGTTGAGGAAGAGATAGAGTTTGAGGTTGGACAGAAGTGAGAGACAAAGAAACACATTGCTGTTTGTGGTATTTTAATGAAACTTGAAATCCAAAAATATGCAGAATTGACCAGAATTTGTCTTTCAAAACAGATTTTTGAAAGCATTTACTGTAGTTTGGATTATTTATCTGCAATAGTGTAATCATGATGGATCGAGGACAGAAATGTTGCAAATAAGTACAAGTGGTATTAAATGTTATTGTGCAGTTGTGAGGCCACACCGTGCAGCAGTATAAACCAGGTGGAGGAAGATGAGAAGTTGCTTTTTAATGCACTGACTCTGAGAACTTTGAGTGGACCAGCTGGAAATCTAACTTGTAATTAGATCAAGGCTAGGACCCAAATTGAATATTTAACTGAAGCAGAAAATCCCTCACTCCACCCGGGCGTCCCGGAGATAACGGCCTCCATCTTGTCTATATTTCCACTAACCGGTGTCCAACAGGAGGAGGTCTTATAAAACATTCCCTGCCCCCAGTGTGACCTGAACTCAAGGTAGTATGAACCCAGAGCAATTACCTCTCTCCTTATACACCTCTCTCACTCCCTCACTCACTCTCTCCAAGAGGGAGGCACATCTCCATAAGTTATTTCATTATCTCACCAGCTCTGCTTTCTCCCTCTCTGCTTTGTTTTTCTATCTCCCCGTGCGCATTGCCTCCTTTGGGAGGTCACACAGAAGGGTATGGGATTATCTACTAAATAGAGGGCATTCCAGCAATGATTTTGCAGTCAAAGTGTTTGATATAATAGTCTGAGCTGCCACACGTCTACTGCATTTTAGGCTATTTGCTAAATGAGTTTGTTTTAGTCATCGCTCTTTTTTTAACTTTTCATTCAGAAAAGCGGCGCCCTTGATTTCTTCTTGTGTCTTTTTGTGAAAAGGTGAAGGTACACCACGGAGAATGGGCGAAATGCCAGCTGTGAAATAGTCAACAGCCAAATGGTTAAAAGTGTTCAAATGGGCACAACTGGAGTTTTGTAAAAAATAAAAATAAAAATCATTAAGACCTCATACGGCTCCAGATATTTGGCTATTTTATTATTTCCTCGGAAAATTATCCACAGGACTCTTTGATGGGAGATGGTTTAATGACTTGAGTGCCATTTGGATGCAAGTCGTAGAAATTAGTGGGAACCGTTGAGTGTGAGGAGCAACACAAAATCATCTTTTGATTGTCTTATAATGTTGCGTAGGCAGTTGTATTGTAATTAGCAGTACTTAGTAATCGGAGATAGACAACACAGTTTTTTTCTTCAAAGCTTCTCTTGATACAGCCTCATTTTGAGCATCGCTGTGGTAAACAACAGTTTCAGAGGTGTTACAAGGAAATTATTTATGCAGTTAAAGCTTGACTCTTTGTTCCTCTTTGAATAAAAAGCAAGACAGAAAGTAAGACTTTAATTTATAAAGGGACTTTTATTCAGTGAGTGTGATTTTCCTGTGTTTGACCATAGATGTTCTTGTGACTTTAATCATACATGTCAAGGTGGGTTGTGGATTTTTAAAAAAGTGTGTTTGAGAGTGTGTGTGCATACAGTATGACTATGAGTGCTTGAAGGTGTGTGTTCCCGCATGTCTCCGTCCTCTCCTGGCCTGACTCTGTAGTGCTTTGATTTGAGCGCGGTGATCCAGCTAAGACTCGGAGCAAATACACGGATTAGGCCGCAGCAGTGCAGATAACACTCTGATCAAAGTGGCCCCGCTGCTCCGACAGGCACAGAGAGAAAAATATGTTAAAAGAAGAGGCGCTGCACACACACACACACATACACACACAAGCCCAAGTCACACACTTTTTTTTATCTCCACTAACAGACAGACGGACAGACGGGAGGAGATTGTCCTGTTTTATTTTCCTATTTTCCGACGGCTCTGCTGTCGATAGCTCGGCGCGGAATTCACTCCAATCAGTCGAGGCCGGGTCCATCCCCAGGGCCGCTGAGACCAAGAACAAAAAATTTTCTTCTTCCCTAATAGGGCACACTCACTCACTCTCCTGCTTTTCTTTCTCATTGTCCGCAGTCCTATCATCCTTTCTTCTGACCGACACACACCGTGATTCAAAAAAAGTGCAGATTCTCAGGCATCAAGGATCACCACTGTCACATGTATATCATTGCAGCACCACTGCCCATATCGTGCATCCAGAATTGTGTTTTAATTCATATTGTCTGATTAAATCTCGTCTCAGGACTGCGAGGACTAACAAACTGTGCTTGATTGGCATCTCCGTCACCCTTCTATTGGTTTTGTTGCTGCTGCTGCTGCTACCAGGGGGACAAACCGCACAGTTACAGGCCTTTTTTCCGCCACAGACTTTATAACCTGTCACAGTATGAAAAGCACAGTCGGTACTAAAAACATTAACAATTGCTCTGTTCTTTTGCAGCATCCCGGTAAGCCGCGACAGTGTGACAGTGAGCCAGCGTGCACAATACCGGGACACTAACTGAAGCGGCTAAAAGGAATTCAGCCTCCATTAAATTTTATTATTTGCAACTGTGCAGTCATTCATTCTGTGACATGTCAAAATGTCTCCGGTGAAAAAAAGCTTATTAGTGCTTATTAGCCTCGTACTTTGGTGAGATCACACGTGTACCGGCACACGACTCCACCCAGCTTCCATATGATTAGAGGTCTAATCATCTGAGGTAATTGAAAACACTTGTGAGGATATGCGGGGCCTTTAATGTTAAATCCAGCCAGAACTCATATTATCAAGTTCCAACCCAGACACTGAGTGTTGACCGTTATCCATAGAGGTATGAATTATGGGTATGAAGCATCGAACAAAGTTAACTTCTCACTGATACATCATTTAATAGCAATTTAGGTGTCAGCACTGAACAAAATAATTGGTGCATCTAACAAATTGCTGATTATTTAAATGAGATTTCACTTGGAAGAGGACAAAAGCTGCAATCAGTGTTTGACTGTGCAAACAGAGAAAAGCATAAGTTACAGATCTGGGAGTGAATTTTAAATGCCTTTTTAAGGTCCTAAAGACATCTCTTTTTTTCCAAGTTTTTTTTTTTACAGTGACAGCTAATTCAGAATGCTGCATCCAGAATTTTGACAACAAAAAGCAGCACATTCACCTTATACTAACAACACTAAACTGGCTACATATCTTTAACATGTGACTTCATAGTAATTTTCTCTGTTTGTAAAGCTGTAAAGTTATCATTGTTTAAATTTTTCTTATTACTGTATATCAGTTACAGAACATCTGTAGTTATTTCCTGATGCTTACTTTGATACTGCACTCATTATACTACATTTTTTATACACTTGAAACTGGCCCTGGGAGAGAATCCTCCCTCAGAAATTGGCAGATTGTATTTCTTCTATACTATACACCGATCAGACACAAAATTATGACCACTGACAGGTGAAGTGAATAACATTGATCATATTGGTACTATGTGGTGTTCTGCTGGAAAACCTTGGATTTTGCCATCCGTGTTGATGAGACTTAAGACACCCAAATAAACATTGTCCCAGAACAAGCACACTCCCTCATGCAAATGGCAATCCCAAATGTCACTGGCCTACCCCCGCAGGAAAATGCACCCCACCACATGGCAAAAACATCAAACAATCAGGAACATCTTGAGGAACATGACAATGGCCCAAGATGTTGATTTGACC
>OMNN01023812.1:0-13336 GCA_900302755.1 Chromis chromis
GTTCCAGACCCTCACCACACTCTAACTACACTCTCCCACACTCCCACCCACATATATATGGAACCGCAAAAACCCGTTCCTCTGTGTGTTATAGTGGACAGTATTTTGTCACAAGTCCTATCACAGCTCCACTGGTGCTATTGAAGTGTAATGTTCAACTTTGAACTCTGATTGCACCATTGATGTATATAGTGTACATATATATATATATATATATATAGTTTACTTTGATGTACATGTTGTCTTTCTGCAAATTGGTTCTTTCTGTATATAGTTATGTCTGATTGTATATGTATTTTGATTTAAAAAAATGTAAAGATATGCTCTGGCTACTTGTTCTATGGTAGGTCATAAGGGGTTTTAAAGTGTCATGCCATTTCATTACATTAAACAGTAGTAATTTAGTTGCTTCTTCCCACATATTTATTCGTCACATATTTATTCAAAAAAGAAAGGGAAAAAACAAAAAAGTAGATATATAAATGAGTGAAATTATCATCATTATCACCCAGTGCTAATACAGAGGTCGATTCTTGATCTCCCATACATTCCTTAAATAAACTGTTACTTAAACAACCATTTTAACCGTATAAATCCACTCCTAAGTCATATCCTAAGAGTCTACAGCTATGCTAGTAGATCTCTGAGCTGAGCCAAATACATGCCAGCATGATAACATCTTCATAATGACAATGCTGACATGCTGATGTTAAGCAGGTGTAATGTTTCCCAAGATCACAACTGCAGTTTCGTGTGCTCATATTTGCAAATTAGCAATAAACACACAGAAGCTGATGAAAATGTCATTAGTTTTATGGCCACATTGAAATGTTGATCTCATTGTGGCGCTGATGAAAAATAAGGGGAGCGTTATCACAGTTCACCCTGAGGGGACACCAGAACATCGATGTCACAAGTTTTCAACATCATTTGAGGGATCCCTGCTAAAAAGTGTTTATGTCAGCTGATGATATTAGTTTTGACCAGTGAATCTCTACTGAACACAGTTTGCACAGTGATTCACCACAACAGTTCTGTTCTGAAACAAATGTGTAAAATTCATCTTTTTTCTTTCTGGGAGAGCTCAGAACCTGTATGCACCAAGAAGACAGCCCACTACTAAAAAGCCTGTGATCATTAGAACTTCCTCTGATGTGAGAGTTGAGTAGTTAATAACTAAATTAAATTTTGAGGTGAAGTATGACATTAAGAGGCCAAGAAGCAGGAGCCTCTGTGGTTTTATTGACAGCTGAATGGAGACACTGACTGAGCCTGACCTCTCTGAAGGATCGTAATCTGCTCAGAGTCTTCTCTCGCTCCTGGTCCACCCACAGTTTCCTCCTCTGCTCCTCCTCTTTCCTCTTCTCTCGTTTCTGCAGACAACAGAGGGAGACAGTGAGAGCTATTAGAGAGAAAGAATTGGATCCGGTTTCATTTGCTGGTGCGGGAGCGTCTCTGTGGGTTGTCTTGTTGCTGTGGTGACGTACCAGGTGGACCTGATGATGCTGATTGAAGACTATGGAGCTCTGCTCGGCTGCCAGATGCTTCTGCTCATTGGCCTCCATGCACTGTTCCTAAAGACACACAAAAAATATTGTAGACTCAAAAAAACAACAAACACACCAGCAGTTTGCCAGATGTACACCACAGTCAGAAATCAGTGAGTGCTTGAGCAAACCGGGCTTTTAATGATCCAAAATTGCCATTGAAACAGATAATGAGTTGATTAGGGAAGCATTTTTTAAATTTCCTATTGTTCCCTTTTTTTTTCACTGCATTGTTAAATAATCATGCATCTGACTCTTGCTCCCTGTGGATTACTGGAGATGACTTGTGGGAGCTTCTAACTGGGGAATTCTTCCCACTTTGCTGTGAGCAATAAAGTGTTTTTTAATCAGACAAAAGAGCACAAAGCAAGGAGGAGGAGAAAATGCCAACTGCTTAAATTTCTATATCGGATGGAAATGAAACCATATACTAAAATGTTAAAACTGAGCAATTGGGGGTGCGCCGATAGCCTAGCGGTTATGTCGTGCGTCCCATGTGCAGAGGCGTAGCGGACATGCCAGGTTCGAGTCCGACCTCATGTCCTTCCCCACTCTCTCCTTCCTGTTTATGACTCTATCCACTGTCCTCTCTAATAAAGGCATAAAAAGCCCAAAAATAAATCTTTAAAAAAAAACTGAGCAATTGGGGGCATGAAGGGAATAAGATTGAGGACAGTGGCACCATCTTTTATTATTATATTTTAAATTGTTTCCAATTTACTTTTCAGAACCACAAAAATGAATCATGTTTAAAGAATGTAAAATAAATTAATGTCAGTGGCGCTCGCCCCCGCACCTTTTTGTTGCGCAGATAAGCTCGCCGGGCACAGATGTTGCCTCGCTTGGTCTCCAGGGTCTGTAGGCGTCTCTTGAGCTGACTGACAGCTGGAGAGTTTGCCTGCTGAATACCTGTGTGGACCATGCTCTGCAGCTCCTCTGGCTCCTCGCACACATCATAGTACACCACCTCCTCCTTCAGTTCTGAAACACAAATGCAGTCCAGTCACTCTTTAAACCAGCTTCTCTGTTGTTACCACAAAGTCTCAACAGTGTAAACTTGAACTGTGTACTATGTATGTAACCTATTTAAAGCTTTGTGCAGCAGTCAAAGTTCACAAACAACAAAGCGCAGTGTGACCCGGGTCTCACTTTGATGTAGTTGTGCAGGTTACATGAAATCTGATTATTTCCCGTTTTAGCCGCAAACATACTGCAGCTCTGAAGCAACACGTCAACAAGAAATCTAGTTTCCTTTATTAGGTTAAGAGAAATCTCATTAACAAAAGTAAATTACTGCAATAAAAACCAATTCCTGGGCCACTTACACAGATTTCTAATGTGCTCTGCACGACAAAGACACAGATTAAGAAACTATTGCTGATCAACTGTATATAATCTGGAGTTTTTAAAGTAATATGACTAGTGCAGATTCAGTAAATGCAATATTATATTATCATGTGTGATATTACTTATTACCTAAGTATCATTGCCAGCATTACTTTTTACTTTTCTATTCTACTCTTATTTTAGCATAACTTATTTTATTTCAGTAATGTATTGCACTTATATCTTATGGCTTTTCTGCTAGGCACTGCACTTCTTCTGTTATGTCTGAGCAATATCTAGAACAAGAATTTCCTTTGGGATTAATAAAGTTTTTATCTTATCTTATATATTTCTCTTCTTAATGCTTTACTAAATTAATAACACTTTGTTTACATCCTTACAAGAAACAAAGTGGTCTGCGTATCATCCTCTGCAACAACCAGAAGTTAATTTCTAATGAAATAATTCATATTTCCTGACAAGGGCAGTAGAAAAGTCCTGTGGTGATTTGCTTGCTGCGTATTTTATTTCCATTATAGACTTCAAACTCCTTTGACAGGCTCCATAAACTCAGAAACCTCCTTTAATTTGCAAGATCTCATATTTTTCAGTCCTCCCACTGTCTTTGCTGAATAGTAACTCTTAGAGGACACATTCCTACTTTTTACTGGGGAAAATAAGCCTGAAAAAAAAGATAAAGATACACACAACCAAAGTCACCACAGACACCGACAGGCAGACAACCAGCGTGTACATACACACACCTTGGAAACAAACATCCCGTGTCCCACGAGGAGCAATTAGGGAAATATTTACATGAACAAAATACAGTATTTCCCCAAAGTAAACCCTTTACACAAAACACTGAGTGACCAGAGAAACAGAAACCCCTTCATGTAGAGGGGTGTAACACTGTGTGATTTTAATCACGATCTTCACCGTGTTAGAAGGGTGTTGGACCGGCTCTGTGGTTAGTGTAGTGAAGTGTTGCACTATTCTGTGAGGTGGGTTTAGAATTTTTGCTCACATGAGGAGGAAAAAATATTGTAGACACATGATAAGGTTATGAAGTCTAATAAAACACTACTGAATAAGCCATTTTGCCGAGTCAAAATAAAAATAAATTACAAACGCAAGCATTTTAAGGGTCAGTTCATCAAATTAAAACACAGAAAATATACCAGGGGTATTCAAACTGTGAGGAGGACTCTGCAGGAGGTTGTGGGAGAGTTGCAGGGTTGGTGTGTGGATGGAGAGATGTGAAGCGAAGATACTGTGCGAGCTGAATACAGAAGTTATTTTAGCATGGTCCACTGATTTGGCCTGCTAGTTAACATGGTCAGCAGTTGAAGCAGCGTCAGTGGGTGAAACATGCAGCTCATAGAGGCAATTAAAGAACTTTAAAAACCCTGAACGGCTACAGCTTTCATCAGAATTGTTCTTCTCAGATCCACAACTCAGTTAAATCTGAACACACAGTCATGATACACATATTTTGTGACATAAACCAACTGATTATATGACTTCTTTTTTTTAAATTCAGTATCACAGCAATCCAGTGATACCTGTCTATACATTTGTGTGTACACTGCAAATAAGAATCACTAATAGCTAATTTGGTATAATTTAATAGTTCCAATTTGCCAAAATGTGGACAGGCAAAAACTAAACTGATAAATGGACACTCAAGTTGTGGCCAGACCCTTTAGGTAAGCTAATATTAATTGCAGGGCTTTTATACTGCAAAGCATTATACAGTTCAAGGGTTTCAATTTTCAAATTTGCATTCACTTCATTAATTTAAAAACTGGCAAAGACAGTCATACCTGTGAGGACCTTTATACTTTAATTACAGTTTCACAAGGTGACAGCCTTAAGCTTTTTCTCTCGCTCGGATAATTTGTTCTCTGGTACTATGATGTTATTTAAAAGGATATGTTTTTAATTTCAGAGTCCGTTGTAGATGTTTACATTAATGTTGTTTAAATGTTTTCAAATGGAATGCGCAAGTAAATCTTTCAGTGATTCGATTCTGCTCAAAAGTTTAAAACTCCCTCTAACCAGATGAATCCTACACATTTACTGTTTAGTACTTCTACTTAAATGTACCTTTAATTTGCCGTCGCAAGGTGTCAATCTGAGCCACAAGCAGCTGCTCCTCATTCTTCAGGATCTCAAACTTGGCATCATATAGTTCTAGTTGGATTTCATAGAATTGCAGTTCCAGCTGGTCCACTGTGTCCGGCTGTTTCTGGCTGTCCTCAAACGCAGATCTGGAATCAGTTCTCTGGCTCTGGTTGCTGCCTGACAGGCTCCCCAGCTGCCCCGCAAAAACAGAACAATGTTAAGTCAGCCCCATTAAAGGATAATACTGGTGGCTTTGCACAAAAACAGCCTGTTATGTACATACTGTGAATACTTCATGACACGGTTGCTACTGAATGCAAGGCTTTTTGACAGCTGACTCAAATTATGGATGAAAGAGTGTCCTTGAGCATGATGATCAAAATAGGTTTTGCTCTCAACGACATTAGCAGGTGAAAAAACTAAAACAAAATCTGATAGGAATATAAAGGGTTTGTGATGGATAACCCATTTCAAGGGAGTTTTAATCTCGGTAGGCTTTCATACTGTGATGAAATGAGCTGAAACCAGCAGCTACCTGCAATGTAAGTATGCTTGATATAGATCGTTAATGAGCTACCACATATAAAGAAAATGTATGTATTAATTGTTCTGAATTATGTCAAACATTAACACACACACACACACTGACATAAGAGCTGCAAAGATTGAGGTGATACACACAATCACACACACTAAATATAAAGGTGTCACGCTGAGCACCCAACAGTCACCGAGTTATGTTGTCACCAGTGCAAGAGTTTGCGTAGGAGCAGCTCACTGATCTCATTATGAACACACTCACACAGCTGTCAATGCAAAGGCTCACGTTGATTTCACAGTGCTAGATACTGCCAGTATCTTCAACCCTGATTTTTAAAAAGCCTAATCGGATGAATAATGCAGCCACATGAAGGTGAAGGTGCTGAAGGTGTTCTCTTTTCTCTTCCAAAATCTCAAAATGCACAGCGTGAAACCCAACAGCAGCAAGTAATTCGCAGCTGTTTTCCCAAAATACTGTGATCCCGACATTAGAAATGTAGCCCCATGTAGCCACAGATATGCATATAGTGTTCACGTTTTAACTACACACACAGACAGACTCACTTATTCATGCATGCAGGTTTTTTGGGGGTGTATCGAGGGGATTCTCTGTGTTTTTAGAGAGGCTTTATAAATAGATCAAAGGACTATAGCAGCCAGAGATTCACATCAGACTGGAATACCAAGTGAAAGATACACGAGAGCAAGTAGACACTGTGTCACATCTCTAGAGTCACAACCACTACAAAAGCTGCACTGGCCTTGGCACTGAAATAAAGCCCTGAATGAAAACTAAAGCCTTACAACTGTGTCAGACTCCAATATGCTGTAATGACTAATTACAGAACCACTACAAAAGCTGTTAAATGTTAATGAAAAAACACTGAGACACACACACCCTTTCTCTGATGCTGTCTTTCTTGCGGCTGAGGCACATCTCTGAAGCTCTCATGTGCTGCAGGGTTTCTTTGGCCAATAGGAAACGCAGCTTCTCCAGTCTGGGAGCCGCAGATGCCCAGGCAGCAGGTCCAAAACGACACTTATCCTCCTCCATCTGTTTTAACATACCTGGACATATACACAAGGATCTGTTTGGTCTTTTCGTATCACACAGAGGCACATATAGTATATGTTAACATGAAAGCAAAACACAACATTACATTTTGGAGGAAAGCACTAGGAACTGATGTGAGTGTTGTTGTTACTGCTGTCTAAAACTTGTGTTGCTACCTGCTAATACTCACCAGAGTGCCTTTATAACAAACCTGCAGTATACAGGTTTAGACTTTACTTTACTTCACTTTAAATCAAAAATAGGTCAGTGGGCATAAAACGTGCATTGATGCATTTAAATCTATATGAAACATTTGCTTTTGAACGTTATTTTCCCTTGAAGAAGGTGGAAATGCTCAAAATGCAGAAAAGAAAGATGGCTACCAAACAAGCAGGAGCGTTGTTTTGATGTTGTGAGAGCCATATACAGTAAAAAAACAAAAAAGTAAAAAGGCTAAAAACTTTGATTATTTTGGTTAAAAATATAGAAATTTCCTGTGTTAAAAGCTAAGGGTAAAATCTAATGTTAAAAATCTAAATACTGCTTTAAGATAAGGTTGAGTTGATAAAACAGTTTAAAAACATAAATAGAAATTAAAAATATTTAAGTTTGAATTAAAAACAGGTAAAAACATGTGATAAAGATAAGATCCTCCCTTTATATGGACGCCTGTGATGTTGTTATGTGCTTTTGAGTGAGCTACGGGTGTGGGAGCAGACAGATTTTCTACCTGTGGACATCATGGACATTCATTTTTTTGCTTGGAATAAATGGACTTAAGTGGATTACTTCGCCTTGGTCTTCAGTGTGAGAAACCTTGCACTCCTGTGGTTCAGTGTGGCTGTTTAGTGAAGTTTGAAACAGCCGCTACAGATGTATATGTATATGAAGAAAAGGCAGTAAAATCCTACTTTTTCTTGCATTGATGAAATTAATCCCATAATGCAACTTTATTATTTTGTCCCCAATTAATACTAGAACACTAACGTAACAATTAGGAACACCATCAACGTTGGCAATATTTTACCCGATAAAAAAATACTTCTCATCAAAATATATTAAAGTACAACAATACATGGCAAATTTAAGTACTCTTCTTTTATTTTCCCCTATACAAAAAGGTATCATGGAGAGACTATAAAAAGGTTTTAAAATTAGTGGAAAAAATAGGGAATCATTCACAAAAAATTCCTTAAAAACATAAAAATGGAGCTGGGAACTTTTCTGGTGAAGGCACAGTCTCCCTGCATCACTGACAACTGTTGGAGAGATATATTATATATACATACACTTCATTCCACGAGAAAAATATTTTACTCTCAATCAGGTCAAGTGAAAATCACCCAAACACGTGCCTGTTGAAAAAAACAGGGATGGGAGCAGGGAAACACACCTACCTTCTGTGACGTCAGAGAGCAGCATGAAGCTACCCAAGGACCCACGCAACTCAGACAAAGGCAACACAATGAAAATCACGTAACCACAATTGCATGGGTGAAAATCACCCGACGCTAGTGTTCTAGGGTTAATGGAAACTCAAAACTCATTTAAAGTGACTCTGAACACGGGGTGCCTCGATAGCCTAATGGTTGTGTTGCGTGACCCACATGCAGAGACGTAGCGGCTGACCCAGGTTTGAATCCGACCTCGGGCATTTACCACATGTCCTTCCCCATTCTCTCCCGTTTCTGACTCTATCCACTGTCCTATCAAATAAAGGTGAAAAGCCAAAAAAATTAATCTTTAAAGTGACTCTTAACACTGTATTTTACCATTACAATAACAACGTATATAACATTTGGACTTGTTGATTCTTTGAATATTAAATAACATCATTCATGTTGTTTGTCTGCAGCTGCATCACACTTGTGACTCTGCTACGTATTTTTCCCGTGACACATAAAAACACATTAATTACACCATCCAGACACACATAAAAGGAATAAACACAGCAACTTATACCAGCCAGAGCCTTTGAAGTCTGTGCAAAGTAGGTGACAGTGATGTCCTGAATTGAGGCGACTGCGTCTTCTGCTTTCATTCTCCACTCCTCCGCCTCTTTCTCCAGAGCAGCAATCCTCCGAGGACCCAAGTCCTCAAACTCCAAAGACTTCTGCAGACAAGCGAGGTAAGCGAAACAGTGGACACGTTTATACTGGGTGATTTAACGCTTACTTCTTACTCAGCAGCTACAAATGAAACAGCTAAGGCCAAATCTTCAACAGGCACTGATTGATATACAGCGTACATAGCAATATTGTATTTTCACTAACAAAGAAGGCTGCAAGTCAGTGAATGCAAAGTTCTGGGGCTCCAAATGAGTATTTGCATTAAATTTGGCAAAACTTTATGCAGACCTTTGCAATAAATTAGGAAAATTCCACCAACTGTAATTCCTAATGAGAATATACTCAATATATTTGTCCTGCTTGTTCTCTTCACATCTCTGGATCTGGAGCTACACGTCCCTGATCTGCAGCCGCTGGCCTCACCACCTGCTGTACTTCCATCCCCACCCCATCCTCTCCTGCTATCCCCTCCCCCTCATCCCCACTCCCTCCCCAACCAGTCGAGGCAGGTGGCCGCCTTCCCTGAGCCTGGTTCTGTCTGAGTTTTTTTTTCCACCCCTGCCTATCCTAGGGTTTTTTTCCGTTCCTTCCCACTGTCGCTGACTGCTTGCTCATAGGGAATCCAAAAGCAACTTTGGATTGTTGGGTTTTCTGTTTTCTGTTCTTCTGTGCTACAGTTTTTCTCCATTGGTTTGGTTCATTTCTTGGCCACTTGGCAATTGTTCACAACAGAATTGAATTTCTCCTCATTTCATCAAATTGCAAATGTCTTAGTACGTCTCAATGTCTCAGTACATCTTTGCAAATGATTGAGCACAGGTAGCCTGCATTTAGTACAGTTTCCAAGTGAATAGATCTTGTCGATCTAAACTGATTGTTGACTTCTCAGTCTAATGGTTGTTCTCTCCAAAACATGTCAGCATCATTTCATTGTATAAGTCATCCCATGCACAATAGTCTGTTCAATTGTCAAAATTAGCCAGGAGAGGGAGGGTGAGGACGGTGGCCAGGGAAGAAGAGTTAGTTGTGAAACTCCAGCTTTATTTGCAGCACTGTAGGCTACATATAATGTTCCTTGTTTTTTGTTTATGTGTTTATATTACAGTATGTTATGCTGTATACATTTTCTTTTTATTCTGATGTATGGAAGTTACTTTATGTGTGTGAATAAAAAGTTACACTTTCCTTGGCAGTATGAGTGCAATGTGTGATGTCAATCTTGCAGTCTACTCTTACCATGAAATCCTATTTTTTTTCAGTTTTTATACACAGTTGTATTCTGCTAGCTAGACAAAAAAAAACTAGCACAGTAACCATTGTCAATGAAGGACTGGGATAAGACTGAGAGGTGGACATGAGGGATATTTCAGTTGTCATCTGTCATAGTGACAAAACATCTAAACATTTTGACTTGCAGTGCTTACACAATGCCAAAGGGCCGATGCATTTTGGGGGCACTGACTGTTTATATGAAAATAGAATTTAGTTCTGACAAATTAGTGAACTGTTTTGGGAGAAATATGAGCTTTTGCAGGTGAACCATGGTGTTGAGCTGAACCATCCAGGTTAGTGTAAAAAAGTTCATTTTGCCTTTAATTTAACATGTCATCTTGATGACGATCTGAAGAAGATGGAAGAGATCTGTCGAGACTGTCAACTACAAAAAGGTATTTGAAAACCTTAGAAAAACTCATAAATCGCCTGAGATAAATGAATGAATGTAAGCATCCAAGTTATTTTGGCAAAAGCACCAAGAGTGTTGAGAACGTCCGCTGTCCGTCTGTTTCAAGAAATGAGCCAAAGCAATTGAGAAGGATCTTTGCATTTATGGTGGCACTGATTATTTATATGTGAAAGGAATTTAGTTTTTTCAAGCATGAGTGAAAAGTTTTGGGAGAGATATGAGCTTTTGCAAGTGAGCTATGGTGTTGTGCTGAACTGTAAGACTGTTTTGCCAAATGATCTTAGAGTTTTGAGAATATAATTTCTGTTTCAAGAAATGAGCCAAACCAATAGAGAACAAGTGTAACACAGTACATGTAATAGGAGAAACTGCTCTTCTGACATTTTTGAATGAAATTTTAAGGGGTGAGGGGTCGTCACCATAGATGACATCCTGCCTCTTGATGACATTTTTGCGGTGTGTCTGCAAGTAACTGCTGTCCACAGCCATGCTCCATGAGTCAGCCTGAAAGTCCTGGCCTTCAAGTTCCATCTCCTCCAGTACAGAAGTATAGTACATGTCCCCTAAGCAGCAAGAGGAAAATGTCAGCATAAAAGATTACAAACCTTTTAGACTCTATACTAAAAACAAAGTTTTCAAAAGACAACTTCATCTCTCTTTTATATTTTGCTAAAGATCTAGTTGTATAAAATAACCAAAGCTATAAGACCATGTAAAATGTAATTATCTCCTTTTGCAGCAGTGCTACAGTGTATGGAAACTTTTGACTGTACTTATCTGCTAAGTTTGACCGCAAAATTCCATGGTTGATGGTGAACCTGATAAACTTTAGCAGAATTCATTTAACATAAAACTAATGTAGTGTCTTGAACATGAATTCAGATGCATTTCTTGTTTCTGGGCAAGCCATTCACCATGTTACTAAAATTCAGGTTTGTTTCATTTTCTTTTTTCTTAGATTTATTTTTGGCCTCTTCACGCCTTTATTATCAGGGAGGACAGGACAGTGGATAGAGTTAGAAATGGGGAAGGACATGCAGTCCTGATGTTTTCATACCATCATCATTGAGTGACTCCACTGACATAGCTCTGTTCCTGAAGCTAAGGGAGTCTGTGGACTGAGACAGAATTCTGCGCAGCCCCAAAGGAGAGTCATCATTTAGATTCCTATAACACACACAGCACACATGTATTTATATCTAATGTACTAACTATTGTGCATGACACAAATTGAAAACAAACTAGATTAGCAAACAAAGGAGTATCAATATTCCCCAGGGGTTTTTTTTTGTTTTTTTTTACATATTTCCTGTATCTACTGCCAATCTGAATAAATACAAAATGAAATGAGAACAGGTGACTGAGAAATACTAGTCCATCAGCCCTGCTGGCCTGTGAAAGTGAGGTTCACCCTGCAATGTTGTTGGTGGAGACACTCTTGGACAGGGATAGGCTAGAGAGACCACGGCGGGATCCCATCAGAGACTGTCGGAAGCTTTCTGAAGGGTAGATGGCTGAAGTTGGACGTTCACGCATCCCTGGAGCTGACAGAGGAAAATATTGCAGGTATAGGAGGGAAGAGTTACAATGTAGGTGGAGTAAAAGGGAATAAATGTAAAATAAAAAAGACTAAGATGAAAAAACAGAAGTAGAAAGGGAAAGAGAAGTATGATAACGGCAACATTTTGAAAAAGACAAAAATAACTAACAGAGGAAGGAAAAACAGGAAGAGTGAATAGTTGCATAAGGAAGAGGGAACTATGATTCAAACACTGTGTGACAGAAGTTCTTACTTTTGGTGCGCAGCGTAACATTATTCCTCATGAGGGTCATCTTCTGCTGCTTTATTAAAAATAGACACAAATTACAAATAAAATTACATTCTACTTTTGTATACCATTACATTTTAAGCCATGCATTGATATCATAGATGACTAACTGAAGAAATGTTCCATGTTTTCAGCAAAAGCAGCATCTTACAACATTAAAAACAATAACCCAATGTGTGTGAAGTTGACATTTCTGTATTGTTAATCCTTTTTTTTTATTGATCTTAGGAAACTTCACACTGTACTTTAAACATCTTGGATTCTGAGTCTCTCCACTCTTCCTCTTCACTCCAGGACCTTGATTTCCAAATGAAATGCAAAATTTACTTTAATCTGAAAAGAGGACTTTGGACCACTAAGCAGCAGTCCAGTTCTTTTTGATGTAGTCTCTCGTTGCTGAAGACATCTATACTTGGTGGCTCTTGATGCACTGAGATCAGCCTCAGTCCACTCCTTATGAAGCTCTCCCAAGTTCTTGTATTTTCTTGACAAAGCTCTCAAGGCTGTGGTCATCCCTGTTGCTTGTGCACCTTTTGAAACCATACTTTTTGCTTCAAGTCAAGCACTCTGCCAACAGCCATCCTTTTCAGCAACAGCCTTCTGTGACTTATCATTCTTGTGGAGGGTGTCCATGATCATCTTCTTGGCAACTTTCAAGTCAGCAATTTTTCCCATGACTGTGGTTGCATAGACCGAGAGATACACAATATTTATACTGACAGACTTAGACAGACAGAGATACTGGATTTCTGATTTGTGTGATCTTGAAGCCATAATCATCATATTTAAACAAAAAAAGGCTTGAAATGTTTTACTTTACATGTATTGAGTCTACAATATAATACATTTTCACTAGGAAAATTTTTTGAAGTTGTAATTTTTTTAAAATGCACTAGTATATACACCAATCAGGCATAACATTATGACCACCTGCCTAACATTGTGTTGGTCCCCCTTATGTCGTCAGAAATGTTGAAGATCTCCTCAACACCGAGGTATAGGGTGACCTGCTCGCTCCGGTATGTGAGTTTTTGCTCGTTATCTGCCGTTTATGCCTGACGCTCAGCTTCTCCATTAACACGGAGTATTACTCCTAGGCTGTGCGTCTGAGCTGCAACATCGAGGCTTGCGTCCTCCGTGGCTGAGGGTTTGCTGCGCCG